>JALIZH010017688.1:0-54532 GCA_030522465.1 Rhipicephalus appendiculatus
AGTAGCGGCCATTGTTGATCGCGATCAAGAAACCACATTTCGATCGGCCCTGATGGCGCTCAAAATGTCCCGTGTGACACCGGTATGAGTTGTGTATATGAACGAGTTCATGTCGCTATTCTTGATGACCAACCTGTAGTATATTGGATTTACTTGGAGTTTGCGTGTGTATGTCAATAGAAGCGCATGCATGTGCAACTCAGCTTTAATCGCGGAGGAACACGTCTGCATCAAATCATAGCTTTTAAGTAATCAAAATATGCGCACATTCTAGGTTTTCATTTCCGTCTCGTTAATTTATAATAGCCTGCACCCCAATTTTTTGTGTTCTATGGTTTAGCTAACTCCACTGACCTCGTGCAGATGGGCAAAAAACGACTCGCCGTGCAACAAAATCTTTTCTACCAGAGTGACTCTGAAAGGAACGTCAGAACTTGGAAGGTAAATATGCTTGAATCATCAAACAGAATTGAACAACATATACAAGATGCTAACTTCTAATGTTCTGGTTGCTTTATGAAGCTGCTCAATAGTCGCTCAATCAAGTGCATTTGTGCAAATTTGCCAGGCAATGGTGCGTCTGTGTCTTTCACCCTATGTTACAATTCTTTTTTTTGTTGTCAAGATCTGTTTGGCCGCGAAATAGTAACCAGAGTGAAAATTAGAACTGCCTCATTTGAAATGTTCAGGTACACATACTAGCCACATCTCTACATAGTTGGCATTTCAATTCAGACATTTGTCGATGTGTGGCACCAACTTATTTATTTACTTATTTCACAATGCTTCAGGCTGTCATGGCCCATGCAGGAGTGGAATAAATTTCACAATGCTTCAGGCTGGCATGGCCCATGCAGGAGTGGAATAACAAGAAAGGAGAACAGTGCAGAAATAATCAATAATACTGGCACCACATGCAACTACGTCAGTTTGGCCAGGATGATTTTTAACCAAGAAAAAAAAACAGCACCAATATTTCACAATCACACTCGTGCCACAAGTAATATAAGTTTCAGTGATTTCGTATTCAACACAACAAATGTTGTTCAAGGGCTTCATCAAAACTGTCTGCCTCGCAACTTTCCTATGCTCTCCTGGAAAAGTTCTGTAAGCCAGTCTGCAACAAGCAGCAGACCTGTGTACAGGACTGGTTGAAAGCACAGGCTTCCTAGCCAGCATTTCATGTTAGCAAAGAGATGGTAATCAGAGAGCGCTAAGTCAAGTCTGTATGGTGAGTGATTGAACACTTCCCACCGCTTCCTTTGTGGCCCCACGTTGTCATGAAAAGAGACACTGTATGATGACAACATCCTTCTTCGCTTGTTCTGCATTGCCCTCTGTAGGCATTCGAGAGTTACACGTACGATGCCGCTGTGATGGTCGTGCCAGGTCCCATGGATTCCACCAAGAGGACACCATTTCTCTTCCCAAACACAGCAGCCATACACTTCTTGTTGGAGAAGGTTCACTTGAACTTCCTTGCTCTCAGGGAATCAGAATGCTTCCACTGTTGGTGTTGCGCTTTCGTTTCTTCGGTTTTGAAGTGGACCAGTGTCTCGTCGCATGTGACTATTCTGCTCAGAAACTCTCTTTTCCTTCGTCATGGTAGTGCTGAAGAAATGTTAAGGTGGCACCTCTTCACAATTTTTTCATGACCAATCAGCATCTTGGCAACCCACTATGCACACATTTTGTGCCACTGGAGTCTCTCTGTGTGCAATAATGGTATGCCATCAATGGTGTATTGAGCTGACTGCAAAATTTCAGGAAATGAATCACTCAGCCCAGAAACTGTGACCCGACCACTTTCCCAAAACACCTGATTCATTCAGTAAAAAAATCATCGGTTGACACTCACTCCATTCCTGGTGCGTCTGCATTGTAAACATCTGTGCACCCTGCTATAATTTCTTAAACTATTACAGTGCCTTGCTGTCACTTATGAAAGTTGTGCTATACACATTGCTCATTATTCGATGAATTTCAGCTGCACTGCACCGCTCAGCAGGCAGAAATTGAATTACAGTACACACTTCACACTTGGCACTCTATTATCCGAGGCATGCTTACATGCCTGCTGCGCATCTAGAACAGAGAGCTGCAACCTCATGAGGTAGACAGCCACACTAGAGGGATTGTACAACACGTGTGTGTGTTGCATCATTAGATTTTAACTGCTCTTTATTTGGTGACCATTCGGACCTTGGCAAAAATAGGCCTCGTATTTTATGAGCTAAAATGTTTCTCTGGAATGTCAACATGCCGAAGCAAACTTCTTCAAGTTACACTCATGCTGATTGTATGTTTATGTCGTATGTTTGTTACGTATATGATGCAGTTAATGCTTTAAAGATTTGCATAAATGCATATGGCTCTATCACTCTGCATAAACATCAGCATGAAACTGTTGTGGTCAGCAACATAGCATGCAATATCGTATGTCACTGGTGAATCTTCATGACTACTTAAAAAGTAATAGATGACATAAGCTACGCAGTTACTGCAACTCTAGTTTTGAGGTATGTGTTACTGGAAAGTGTAGACATCCTAGCATGTTGTGCTTACCGTAAAATCCCAAGCAAGCACACCTCCCTAGAGTGAATGATAATTCAAAAAGATTTGGAGAGTGGGCCCTTGCTCGGTCATGGATAAAAATTCAAGCTGGAGGCGGAAGAGCCCCTAAGAATAAAGAATGCACACCCGTGCTTTTAATTAAGCACTTTCTTGAATATGCATGCATTCACTGTATTTATTCGCCCTCGTTGGGCAAATATAAACAGTGAAGATGTTGGGAGGGGAGAAGAGGCCGCATATTTGAAATCTCCCGAAGAAGGGAGGGGGTGCTTGCTCTGGGAGGGAGCGCTTACTCGGGATTTTACGGTATTTAGAGCCTCTCCAATGAGTGGTAATATTAAATGTGAAGCATTTCATAGTGAACTTCGGCGACTTTGAGCGTATCTATCTAGCTGCCTACGACTTTGTGCTCTCCAGACCGTATCGTTAATAGGATTTATACTAAAATTGGTTTGGCATAACATGACTGTATGACGAACATTAATGACTGGTCATATCATGAAAATCATGACGTGTATGTCTTGTACAACTTGATTTACATGCCACGCTCATGGTGCTCTGACGGCTGTTTCACTAGCTTGATATAGACAAATTTGGTATTGTGTGACGTGACTATGACGAACATAAATGACAAGTTGTAATATGAAAAACATGACTTGCATAGCTCATGGCACGCTCGTGGCCATTTCGCTAGCTTGATATACACCAAATTTGGTATTGCGTGACGTGATTGTATCCAACATGAATCCTACTGAATCCCTACCAACAAGCTCAGCTTTCTGTCATTCTAAGTTGTAGATTTCAGTAATGTAGTAAACTCTCTCACGATATCCTGGTACCTATAATCTATCACCCCTTAAGTCGCAGCCATTGCTGCCAGATCAGCCACCTTCAGCACAGGCACTGCAGCTGTTGTCACCACCACCACAGCCTCCATTTCGCCTCGGCCATTGCTGCCATCACAACCAGCATCACCACCACTGGAGGCGCTACCTCAGTCATTCCCAATGATGCCACCCGTGCCACACCCTGACAGTGGTTGGCATGCTTCTAAGGGAAGCTATCAACCAGGTGTGCACTGTTTAGAAATTTAGCTTTCAATTGTATTGATGTTTTGCATGGGCGGCTGAATTGACAAGCCAGCCTACTATACGCTTCTTCAACAGACTCAGACTCGTGGCTCGACCTAAGTCGGAGTTAGTTTCAATCAGCCGACTCATGAGTGAGATTGTCAACCAATGGCGCCCTGGTTCTAGGATTATTGACAAAACGCATGCATGCATAGCACAACGAAGGCCTTGGAAGGAGCGCATTCCTTTTTGCATGTTTGTCTCATGGCAGTGTAGAGGCCTCCTTCCACATGGCATTATGTCTAGAGTTCTTATTTTTTTCCCGCTTTTGCACCAGCATTTGATGTGAAGCATGCTAGCGATCGGCAGGGTGCCTTCTCCAGAGGGGGTGAAGAGGGCATGCTTCAGAGAAGCGACTGTTGGCATCTCGTGTTGCTGCGCGGGCTCAGTAGAGGCTGTGATTTGGCATGCTGCTTTCAAATGTGGTTTAAGTGCTCGTTTGTGTCAGCTATGCTCACATGCTTGTGTGGAATCACCTTGTTGTATGTATAATTAAACTATCCAATCTTTTGCCTTTCAGGGTGCAGGTGCCAGTGGTGAGCTGCCGCTTACAGCATCGGCCCTCATAACTAAAGAGGTAGGCAGCTGTATGTTTTTGCAAATCTTTGTTCGCTGTTGATGCATTAGTACTCATCACTATCAGTCCCATTACATTCATCATATGGGCTGAATATGCCATTTACACTACTGCTGCTTGCACTGTGCTTGCACTTACCTGTTATGTGAGCATGTACTGTATTTTCTTGCATAATGATTACATTTCTTTCGTTTTTCGATAATTGACTGATTTAGAGGTGTGATCGTTACAGTGGGTGAAGTTTTGGAAAAGGTGGTTTGGAAGTCAAATTGCAGGTTGGAATTGTTATGGTTACACCGTGCCATAAACAAATAGGCTGAAGATTGCGTACCTTCATGTCACAGACGCATGTTCATTTTGCCTTGTATTAAAGGGGCTGTGCAACACCTTTCCAAGTAATCATCGAATGGCTACATTAAATTGACTGTCGGAAAAATTCTTACAATCCGTGAAGTACTAGTGGAGTTACAGAGATTTGTCACATGCTTTACATGCTTTCTCTCTCCTTTTGTATGAGCAAGCGCGCTGAAAGCTACGCAGGTGGGGAGGACAAGGGGGGCAAGAAGCTACGCTCATTGATCAACGTGCGTCATGATCTTTAGCTCTTTCGTTCCTTTTTTCTTCGAACGTGGGGTTTCCTTTCAGCGTGATCACGAGCGACTGTTCAGGCATGTGGCAGCCTCCCGCCGCAGGAAGACTTTGTGCTTGAGGTGCAGTCAGTTGGGTTTATGGCATCATATTGTCAAGGGAAAACAGCGATTTCTGGTTGACTTTGAGAATGAATTGTGAATTCCAGGCTGCGTGCTGGGCTATAATGTTTGGCTAAGAGCTCTCAGGAGACTCGACTACCGATCAGCAGTGTTTTCTGACCATGGCTGAAAAGTGTTGGAGGGCCCCTTTAATTATTTCATGAAGAGCACTGTGTATACTGCACCGAAATTGGGGGGAAAAAATTTCAGCATGTCTAATTCCTGTATATTTGCCATCATCTACGCTTGATAAAAACAATTTACTTGAAAGTGATTTAGTTGAAAGCGACAGCAGACAACCCAGGCCCCTAAAGTGCTCAGCACTTAATATCATCATCAAGGCACTCCAAAAATGAGAGGAAAAAGACTTCTCTTTGGCGCGAGCGCGCCCTTAAATGGCCCCTAAACCACCTCCGATATTTTTTTTCAAACATTTCAAGTAAACACGTGCACCGTGTGCAGAATGCCGTCACGGTCAACAATGCCACACGTGGCAGCCCTACAGGCCACGGGCGCGCCACAATTTCCAAGAAACAATCCTTTCTCCTCTCCTAGCCCCTCCGCCCCCCCTTGTGACGTGTGTGACGTCACGAAGTTGAATCTGTGATGCGGAGCGCAAGTCATGCTGTGATTGGTTGAACCAGGACCTACGCCTTCCAGTTAGTCTGCAAGCAGCTGCCTGCGCTCCTTGTTGTTCGTCGTGTTGTGGTGGCGGCGGCTCCTCATCTCACACGGAGGTGCTCTGGCACGGTGTGTCACCGTACAAATCCATCATGCTGGCGATCCTTTGAAGGCACGCACAACACACAGTCCATACCGGCACAATTCGTAGGAGCTGGGGCCGGTGCGGCAACAGCGGTTAGCCAACAAGCACGGAATTGTCGGAGTCGCGGCAACCAGAAGTAGACGGTGTTTCAAACAGCACGTCAGCGATGACGTATGCCACGCGAGTTTGGGAGGGGCACTCGGCGAGGGGGGGCAAAGCAGTTTTGGGAGAGGAGATCTGTTGAAGGTAGTGAAGGAAAGAGCGAAAGGAGCGATGGTCGCGTTTTGATCATCAAATGCGTCTAACTCCGCTATTACGGCACCGTTTTGAAAAATGCTCACGGCTATGTGTTCGTTGTAAACTCGTGCACAACTTCCCCACCACAATTGAATTTTGACCTCTGGGTGGTTTGGGGCCCTTTTAAATGGCTATGCTCTTTGTGGTTTTGCCTGCATTAATCATCAAGGTGCTTGAAGAACAAGAGGACGAATTCTCTTTGGCACAAGCACGCACTCATATAGCTTTGCTATATCTGATTTTGCCGCTTCTCTTGAAACTTATGGTTTACTTCCACGTTTTTACCCGATATTTTAGCAGTCAGTAGAACGAGTGATTGCACATCTGCCATTCTGAATGTTGTGCTAATGCCACCGATCACAACTTCTGCATGTGCCTTGAGCTGCACACATATTTTTCTGTGAGCTCCTCTATCTGTTTCAAATCAAAATTGTGAGACCTCTTGGAGCAATAATTTTCAATATTGAAACTTTATGCTTCAAGGCAGTTATGCAAGTAAATTTTAAGTGTAATAGCAACAGTTTGAGAGTGAGTGCAACAAAATTAACTCCCACAGAAAAGGAAAGGATCACAGAAACATTTTTCCAATGCAGGTTCATCTGACAAGCAGCATATTCTTGAAGGAGGAGCAGTGAGCTTGGCTGATATTGCGACAGAAGCACTCCTTATTTTGCAAGGTGGCCACAAAGCTCCTGTGGAGTGTCCTTGAGCTTCAGAACAAGAGCCCCATTGTAGCTCCTTGTTGGGGTTTCGCACATCAGGAGGTCAGACAGGTGCCCCCCGAAGAGGGCCCTGATACCAAGAAATTTGGAGGCTGGGGCTAGTGAGTATTGCTTAAAGAGGTACTGACACAAAAGTTTTTGTCAGGCATTTTTTTGCTGCAATACATTGCTGATGGCCTATTATTCATAACGCAGCAGATTGCTTGCTGCAGTACGGGACCGGGCCACCGGGTGCAAAAAATGCCAGCTAGCGTGTAAAATGGTACTCACAACACTGATGCACTTCCGTGCTGCCTGCATTGTGTGCTCACATTCTGTTGCTGTCGCATGTGCAGCACGATGTCGTTGCCGTCGTCTTTATCATTGTTGTTTGATGGCACCAACTTTCTTGAGGCTTCCTCACTTTCCACATGTTCACCGCAGGCACGGACACGTGAGCAGTCACCAAATAGCAGCCCGCTAGCACAAGTGTGGCCAAAGGGCAATGGTGACTATGATGTCATTAATCTGGCTGCACCAGCTCTGAGCTCAGCCACAGTGGTGACGTCTCGAAAGTTGGGAGTCACCTTCAGGTCACTTTGTATGATTTCAATGATGCGAGGTGCAGCGTATAGCACTGGATCGGGCACACAAACTTCAATATTCATATAAACTGCCTTCTAAGCTACAATTGCTGTTCAGATTTCGTAGATGATATACGCATGTTCACGGGAATCATCCCGCAGGCTGCCTGAACTATGAAATTTCGTGTCAGTACCCCTTTAATGTATTTTGCTCTACGTGATGGCTTTACATTTTAACTTATAGGTGAACAAATAATCTAAATATTTAAGCAGTGCTTCATGTATTTTCTCATTACTCATCTGTGAAGTGTAGGCCAGCAGGTGTGCATGCGCCTGGCCAGCTAAAGAGATGAAATGCGTCGTTGCCAAAATGTTGAATGATTTAAATAAATGATGAAGATGTACGAATATTTGTCTCATTGGTTTTCTCCAATGTGCCTACATATAACCATATTTTTTCCACCCATTCACAGTCTACTGCATTTTTGAAGCACCATGAAAGCACACACTGCTACATATTCGTATTTGCTACACTCTTCATAAACTGGCATTGCCTTATTACTATGCTCAATCACACGTCACTTATAACCCTTACTACATGTCCATAGGACCCGGAGAATTCGTCGGACCCATATCACCTATATCACCCATGACACCCATAAGGCCCGTGAACCTATATCACCTATATGCCCCATAAATCCCTTATCACCTATATGCCCCATAAATCCCTTATCACCCATATGACCCATAAACCCTGTATCACCCATACGACCCGTATCCAATAACATCGTATGTACGGGTCCTATTTGTATAGGAATTTTCAGTAGGGATGAAAGCTTCGTCAGGATCATGCCATTGATATACGGAACACAGAAACACATGTGGAAGCAAATACAGGCAGACGATACGCGTTGTGGGGGGTTGATTTTATGCGAAGCAGTCAGCGAATAGCTGTGGTTGGCGCATTTTTTCGCTCTGAGCCAAATCTTATGTGTTCGCTCGACGTTCTTGTGTAAATCCAGTAGCTGTGTGCGTATCGTATGCGTACCAGACACGTTGATTTCGCTGGTGTGTAAAAGGTAGTTTGCAGTCCGATCTAACGTCGATGCTCACGTTACTGTACAGATGTCAATTTTATCGAAGGTCAATGCAAGAGCCACGTTTTTCAGCGAATTTTCGCGGTGTCGAGCAACGATGGACTACGCCTTGCTCTCCTGAGCGGTTTCATGTAACCAAAATTCCATTATTCCACAGACGTGTGGGTCGTGTTTGAACAAAGTCTTTGCCTACTTTGGCACAAGTACCAAGCGACACTCTACTATCTTCCATGCCACCCTGAGAAGCGCCGGTGCCAGTTGTCCTAAAACAGTGATAAAAGAAATCTAAAAGCGACAAAACATTTTAATCCAACGGCTGTATACGAGTGTACATATTAATTTAGGTCATAAATTAAAAAAAATGGGCCGCGTATCTGCGTGCTTCGCTGCAAATGTCGTCGAAAGACGATAGTTTTCTGCCGGCCGTACTACTATGTTTTGCCTTCCCTCAGACAGCGCCTCCCCCACGGTGTTAGAAGTATTATAGGTGGACCAACGGCGCCCCCAGAAACGATGAACTTCGGTCCTCGTTTTGTGGAGAGAGCGCGAGATGGCGCCACAGTACCCGTGGCTGATGCGAGGAATGGATGGTCGCTTCGGGGCCGCGAACGCCGCTCGAAATAAATAAAAAAAAGTCTTCATTCGCTCTATAACGAGCATAAAAATAAATAAATAAACAATAGAGACGAACATATCCTAGATACTGACCACACAGCCGTAGATATCTGTGGAATATGTTCAATTCACCACCTCGATGGTTCGCGATAGGCGGATGCTTTCGCATTCGGACATGTGAAATCGTGCCGAATGCGACACGTGTGGACATGTGAAATTTAAGCGTATTACAGTGAAGTCGCGTTAAAATATTGCGACGCGCGTTTCTAATTTTCACAGTTGCTGTATTCGGTTTTCGCCGACAAAGACTGTCAGCAATGCTCAGCGCAAACCGCGCCTCTTTGTTCGAGAAGGTTCCCGATTATTGTAGATCGTTTTGGTAAGATTGCACGCAAGACGCGAACACTCGAGCTTATTCCAGAGCTTGCGCGACAACCAGTGATAAGGCTGGAATATTCGACGCCACACGTATAAATGCCGACGCACCTCACCGCTCGTCAGTTGATCGACGGCCGACGCTGCGTTCGCCGCTATCTGTGCCAGTGTGCATAGCTGTAATCTGACTTTAGGTTTTACGGCCACAAGTTCGGCAAAATAAACAGTTTCTTCTTTGACCCGCTGACTGTTGTGTTCGTCGACGTCACGACCACGTGACAATATGACAGAGGTTAGTTTTGTTTGTTTAAATAGTGTTTACATAGAGAAAAATAACGTATTAGCCGTACTATTGCAGCAGAAAAACGTACTGTCGATTGCTATCGCATTTTGATGGAAGCGACATGATAGAGGCCCATGTACTGCGCGATGTCAGTGAACTTCAAAAACCACAACATTGTCAGAATTTCTGAAGCCCTCCTACGGCGTGTTTTATAATCATATCGCGGTTTCAGCACATAAAGCCCCAGATATTCCCATTGTTATCAAGCGTAGCTCTCTCACGGGCAGAGAACGACGGCACAGACAGGTAGGGATGGTTCAAAGAAAAGGACCCAGTTACGGTGTGGGTGAACTAAAAAATAGCACCGTTTATTAGGGTGATGTAGAGATGCATTTTATTGCACTGATGTAATGATGGCCCGCCGGCACACAAGCGAATTGCGCTCACTTGCCTGACAAGCATTACAATATCTTTGCTGCTACTGACTTTGCAAGGGAGTTGGATGTATTCAAAGGGCGTACGTTTGCCAACAGAGCTACACTTAAGTTCAGTTGTTCGTCAAGACTCGCCACTGTTTTCACGACGACGCGGCTGGGAGCAGCAGCATAATAGTTTTAGCTCGCGCCAGTAGTGGAACCATCCGGCTGTGTAGCTGCCGCTCTAGTCATGAAAACTTCACAAAACATGACTGTTCTCAAGCCTTCAACGTCTACTCTGCGGAAAGCCCACGCTCTTTCTGGGAAAGGCACGCTATTACCACGCTCAAAACCTTCCTCGATCAAACTTGTGGCTGACACCGCGACTGGCTTTGTGTCGAATTCTGTGGCGTCAGATCCCACACAGATTCTTTTATCCATCTCGCTGACGACGTCGCACGCCTGCGAGGTCTCGGTTAGCGTAAGTTCTTGAAATCTGGTTGAATTTCCAGTCTCACGCGGCGCCGTTTGATGTCAGGAGGGTATGAACAATCCGCAGGCGCATTCCTTCTTTTTTCTCAGTGAGCACGGCAGACGGAAAACTTTGTCGGCGCGGCGTCTCTAGCCGAAGCCGCCTTTCGTGGTGTACTCACAAGAACGTGGCCTTTGTATACAGCTTTCCACGTCTTCGTTACGTACTTCGGCTCGTGCTTCTCGCAGACATAGTCAGTCGACTGCAGCACGCGGTCCTTGCGCGGAATCGCATTGCGCCATACCTTCACGCGGTCCGCTTCTCGGGGTGCAGCAAAGAGCGTCGCTTTTTCAGCGCAGGTCTTGTCGCCAGATTTGCACTGTGGCACAAAATGCTTCTTGCCCATTTCACGGCTTCCTCACACGAATAGTGCAGCCTGTCATCGCGCAAAAAAAATTGATAACAAGAGCGCAACGTGGCCACAACTGCGTTGGCGTCCGCTCGCCACAAAGGCGCAATCGGGGCCTGCTCGCCCGACTCTCGGCCACGTCACCCCTCCTGCCCTCTGGCGGCGCGATGGAGCGGAGGAACCGAAGTTCGACGCAGCGAGCGCACGGCGGAGGCGCTCCGTTGTTCCACCTGTACTTCTAACACCGTGGCCTCCCCTATGTCGAATCGGCCGCACCTGGCTGGCATTGATAAAATAGAGAAGGCGCTGCGCGAGTAATGGAGGCCATCTGTCAGTGGCATCGGCAAACATGAGTTTGTGCAGAACCCAGGGCCACTGCCAGCGGCAGCACCATATCGTCGGCAGAAGGCTTTTTCGTGCATAGCGTCGCATTTCCAGCGGAGCCTAAGAAACACTAGGGTCTTTAGAATTACATATCTATGTATCTTCTCATAAAGGAACACACTACCTAATACTGACGTATTGATAATGCGCCTCAGATATGCGTAATATTTGCTTTTTGATCGACAATGTTTACAAGTATGCAAGCAGACAACAGTTGAAGATGGCTGGGTGGCTGAAACTTTGGCCGGGTGATTGAATCGGGTGGCAGACAGACAGACAGACAGATAGAAAGACAGACAGACAGAGAGACATACCAAAAATTTCTGCGTTGAAGTATGCCTACAAAGACTGTCGTCTTTAAAAATCACCACATGTACACGAAGTGGATGATGATGAGTTGGCGAAGCAGTGGGATCGTTCGGTGTTACTGTATATTTTGTTCTGGTTAACAGCCTTTTATTTTGTTCTTGTTAACCTTTTCTTATGTCATATGGTTTGATTGATGGGTGCCTAAATGTGGCTGTTTTTATATTGTTATAGCCTTTTATCCTGTTATCGTTCTCGAGAACGGTCTATCGCCCGATACGAACGTAGGCCCGAGTGTGGTCGCACCTGCGCTCCGATTAGGGACTACGGCGAGCCTCGACGACAATGGTCATTCGTGAGAGCCTAAGAAGCTTCGCCCCGAAAATGGAGCCATAAATTTATGAGAAATAATTACAAACAGCAATCAGTGTAAATGCTTCGGCGAAGTGCTGCGAGATTCATGATTGTTGTTTAAGTGAGCAGTTATGTTTTATACCAAAAGCCTTACGTGCCTCATGAAACGGGCAAAGTGGCCGTCGACGTCAGCATGAACGATGCAAATGGTCAGGTGATCAGATATTGCGGCTCCACGACGCCATAATGACGTCGCATACGGCGAACACTTAGGCGTCATTATTACGTCACCGTGTCGTCTCTATGACATCCAATAAGATGACGCCATATGATGACCTCATCACATGCTCAAAGGTGTGCCGATCCCCGAGGCAGCGCTATACCTGTTCAGGTGCAGAAAGCTCGAAATCCTTGCTATTCTGGTGGCACTGCAAAACCGAGTAAGGTGCCGAGCGCATTCGGGGGGCGGGGGTGGGGGGGGGGGATAAGCATGAATGCATCAAATGAGAATTAAAAGAAGACGATCGGTCACACGTAATTACAAATTTAGCAACGCAGCCGGTGCGGGTACCACTCTTACACCCCTAAATACTTCGTTATAGCCGCTTTACTTCTAATTTCTATAAAATTACTTATTATGCTTCAAGTACGCAATATAGTGGTCGAGGGTCTGCCCATAGGACCGGAACCAGCCAAGCCACAGGGGGAAGTCGAGGAGAGGAGCCGCAGCTGACGACAGGAATGTTTATATACAGTATATACATACTGAAGGTAGCGTGTTGCTACAATATTGATGGTAGCGTGTTTTAAATGCGAAGCATTTCCCAGCGAACTTCGGCGACTTTGAGCGTATCTACCTATCTAGCCGCCTAAGACTTTGTGCTCTCCTGGCCGCACCTTTAATGGGATTTACACCAAATTTGGTATGATATAACTTGACTGTATGACAAACATGAATGACTGGTCATATCATGAAAATCATGACTAACTTGTCAGTATGATTTACACGCCATGCCATAGTGCTCCTGAGGCCGTTTCCTTAACTTGATATATCCAAAAATTGGTACGATGAGACATTTCTGCATGACCAACATAAATGACAGGTGGTAATATGAAAATCATGACCCGCATGCCATGTACAACATGATTTACATGCCACGCTCCTGGCGCGCTGAGGGCCGTTTCGCTAACTTGATATACACCAAATTTGGTATTGCGTGATGTGACTGTAAGACGAACATGCCTAAGTGTCCGTCAATTTAAACGCTGGAACGCGGATGGCGTCTGCACGATGCGCAAAGCGCGAGAATACGGACGCATGCGAAAAGGAGGCAGATTGGTCTCGCGTGTCGCTGCGATTCGAGGTAAAAAATTTAAAAACAAACACAGACACGTTCCGTTTGTGTGCCATCCCACTGAGTGTGTAAAAAAAAAGAGACATGGCATAGTCAGTCTAATGACCACAAGGTTTCGCCCAACACACTTTGGAATCTACAAAGTGTCCTTTTGAGCGACGTGATTGTATGACGATCATAAATGACAAGTGGTAATATGGAAATCATGACATATCATTGCAACATGACTTGCATACCACGCTCATGGCACGCTCACGGGCGTTTCGCTAGCTTGATATACACCAAATTTGGTAATGAGTGATGTGACTGTATGACGAGCATAAATGACAAGTGGTAATATGGAAATCATGACATGTCATGTGCAACATGACTTGCATGCTACGCTCATGGTACTCCCATGGCCGTTTCAGTAGCTTGATATACAACAAAATTGGTATTGAGCGACGTGATTGTATGACGAGCATAAGTGACAAATTTTAACACAGAAATGATGACCTGTCATATGCAACATGACTTGCATGCCACGGTCATGACACTCTCGTGGCCGTTTCGCTAGCTTGATATACACCGAATTTTTAAAGCGAAAGCCTTTAATGTCTCATGCTCACGTCCGTCCGTCCGTCCCCCCCAGCCATGCCCTGGCACGGTTCCAGGTGGGCGCCGGGGCGCGCAAATGGATGCCGGTAGCGTTGCACTATACCGTACTCGGGCTTTCCTTGCGTAGCGTCGCTGTGCCCAGCGTGTCTAATCATGCAAGGAGGGAGACGCGCGCATCGCGTTCCATTCTGACCGACCCCGTCTCAGTGAGCACAGGCGTTCGAGGAACACACCTTGGATTTTACATAGTGTCCGTCAATTTAAACGCTGGAACGCGGATGGCGTCTGCGCAATGCGCAAAGCGCGAGAATACGGACGCATGCGAAAAGGAGGCAGATTGGTCTCGCGTGTCGCTGCGATTCGAGGTAAAAAATTAAAAAACAAACACAGACACGTTCCGTTTGTGTACCATCCCACTGAGTGTGTCTAAAAAAAAAGAGACATGCCATAGTCAGTCGAATGACCACAAGTTTTCGCCGAACACACTTTGGAATGTACAAAATGTCCTTTTGAGCGACGTGATTGTATGACGATCATAAATGACAAGTGGTAATATGGAAATCATGACATATCATTGCAACATGACTTGTATGCCACGTTCATGGCACCCTCTTGGCCGTTTCGCTAGTTTGATATACACCGGATTTGGTATTGCGTGACGTGACTGTATGAGGAACATAAATGATAAGAGGTAAGAGGGAAATCATGACATGTCATGTGCAACATGACTTGCACTCCGCGCTCATGGCGCACTCACGGCCGTTTCGCTAGCTTGATATGCACTAAAATTGGTATTGCGGGATGTAACTGTAAAGCGAACATAAGTGTCAGGTGGTAACAGGAAAATCTTGGCATGCAGGTCATCTACGATGCCATTTGCCACGCTCATGGTGCGCTTGCGTTCTGTTCGCTTGCTTGATATACAGCAAAATTGACATTGCGCGACGTGACTGTATGAGGAACATAAATGACAGGTCCTAACATGTAAATCAGACATGCATATTATGTATAGCGTGATTTGCTCCTTGCTGGCTGCTTCGCATTACATCGATTCCCACAGTGCGTGGGATCTGCCGCTTTTTTACATCATGAAGGAAGCTTCTTGCTATATGATGGAAGCTCATGGTGGAAGCTTGTCTGGAGCGTCTCGACGCTCGTGTTTTAAGCCCTGGTCTTCCCAAGTTTCCCTGCAGGGGAAAACAATTTAGTCCAGCACAGTTCAATCAAGATGACGTCTTCAATTCCGCCCCCCAAAATGGGAAGGTCAAACACCGCCTTAGTCCCAACTCAGGAAAGAGGGAAGAGACACGACAGTTTGTCCCGCGGCGAGGGAGAAGAACAACAAAAGACACAATACGGCCCCGCGCAACATAGCACAAAGACCTGGCGGAGGTGTCACACGTGGAGACCAGCTGTGTAGTCAGGTGCAGTGACGGCTCGCTCGTGGGCATTGAGGCAGCACGGAATGTGGGAAACGTGCCCGTAGACGGATCCCAGACTCTCGCCTAATTGTTCGGTGCGTCTCGTAGCACGGTGAAAAAAGCAAGCAGCCTCGACTGCAAGTAGCCCCTCCTAGGCGAAGAACCGTCAAAGCCGGTCGGGAGTGTCCAAGCGCCCTACGAGGTGCGCCTACAGCTTTGATGAACACGTGTTGATGCATCAGGTGCACATCGGGAAACATTGATCCGGGAATACAGCAGGGCAGACTGCCGAAATCATTCCCCGCGTCCAAGTGGAGCCAAGCCGCGAAGGCCGATTACAAGAGCCAGGAAAGCAAACCGTGACAAGTAGCGCTGCACAAAGCGCAAGCTATTATGTGCCGCACTTTCTCCTTGTGACACATTCCTACGTGCACCAAGTGAACTATTCCAGGAAAAAAATGCGAAGGAGCCACCAAGGAGCAAATCATGCTGTGCATAACGTACACATCATGATTTACGTGTTAGCACCTGCCATTTGTGATAGTCGTACTGTCACTTCGCGCAATACCAATTTTGCTGTATATCAAGCTAGCGAAATGGCCGCGAGCGCACCATGAGCATGGCATGTAAATGACGTTGTAAATGACATGCATGCCAGGATTTACGTATTACCACTTATTATTTATGTTCATCATACAGTCACGTCACGCAATACCAAATTTGGTCTATACAAGCCACCGAAACGGCCGTCAGCGCACAACGAGCGTGGCATGTAAATCATGTTGTACATGACATGCACGTCATGATTTTCCTATCACCATCATCATGCCAATTTTTGGAGATATCAAGTTAAGGAAACGGCCACAGGAGCACCACGGCCATGGCATGTAAACCATACCGTTCATGACAAGATAGTCATGGTCTTCATGATATGACCACTCATTCATGTTCGTCATACAGTGTTATGACACTGATTTCGGTATAAATTCCATTAACGATACTGTGTCGAGAGCCTAAAGTCCTAGGCGGCTAGACAGACAGACAGACAGACAGACAGACAGACAGACAGACAGACAGATAGACAGATAGATAGATAGATAGATAGATAGATAGATAGATAGATAGATAGATAGATAGATAGATAGATAGATAGATAGATAGATAGATAGATTCAAAGCTCGGTGATACGAATCTCACGGGACCAACAAAAATATTCGTATCATCCGAAATTCGTATCACCAGAAAACATGGAAGGTTAGCATGCGACAAAAGGAAGGTGGCGTACGTTGTCATTTAGTGTTTTTCAGGGCCGCAGCAACGTCAGGAAGAACTCTGGATGATTGTCAGTTAAGCTTTTGTTTTTAGATGTACTGTTGCGAAAGTGACGAAAGAAGCGCTTTGACGCGATATACTAAGGCCACAAAATTTCAGAACCAGGGTGCTATGTTATGATTTCGTTATCGCGGAGGTATTGGGGTTGTTTTTTGGGAGATTTATGGCCGTGCCCGCTCAAGTGCGACCTCAACAATCGCGCATGTTGACTTTGTGATGCCTGCCTCCTTCGCCAAGGCTGCCCTCGCCTTCTTTCGGTCGTCGTCCAACTTTCATGGTATGCCAGATGCACGAGGCAGGCACGTGTAAACACAGTACAACGATAGCAGCTCGCGTCGACGCGTTAGAAAAAAAAAGAACCATGGCGCAAATGCATTCAGTAATCTAAACGCAAAGGCGCACGGAGGTAGGTTAGAGCATCAAAGATTCGCGCACACAATCTCGGATGCCGTGACGCGTCTCTGAAGGTTTATTCTGACCGCAAGAAAAGTATTTACGTGTTTCTGACGATTTGGTGGTGCGGCGCGCATGCACGCGCTTGTGTTCCCGCGCTCGCACGTACTTGGCGCGTCTTCCGCGACAGCGCGGACAACACCTCTTCGTACCTGGGCGGTAGCGTACCTTCGTATCAAACGTCACGGGTGAAAATCGGTTCGCAACAACCGTACTCCATTTCATTGCAGGACAATGGGCCTTGGCCAGAACCAAAGAAAAATTCGTATCACCCCGAAACTCGTATGAGCTGTGATCGTATCACCAACGTTTCACTGTAGACAGACAGACAGACAGACAGATAGATAGACAGACAGATAGATAGATAGATAGATAGATAGATAGATAGATAGATAGATAGATAGATAGATAGATAGATAGATAGATAGATAGATAGATAGATAGATAGATAGATACGCTCAAAGTCGCCAAAGTTCGCTTAGAAATGCTTCGCATTGAATAAAGAAACGTATTGATAATTGTGTTTCGTTTCCTGAAAAGCGAAGTAACTAAGCGGTTAAATCTTGCTGGTCACTCTGGGTTCAATGGAAGCATTCGCCAAGATCTCGGCCTTTCGCAAGCTTCGTAGCCTCAAAGCATACTGGCCAGCGGGTGAACGCGAAGACGTTGGTTTAGTATTGAAACATGTCCTTGAAGAGTTTCCGGATCTGGAAGAATTGGTCCTGACTCGTTGCGATGGTGTGGTGCTCCCTACAATCTCGAATTTGTGACCCAAAATCAAGGTTCTGCAGCTTGAAGACTGCGCAGTGTCGCCAATAGACTTCACACTGAATGTCCATGCATTCCCTTATCTGCAATACGTCGAGATTAGCGGGAAGATGCCACTGAACACTTTCTGCTCATTTCTTTCTGTCACCCGCGAAACGTTTCGCACAGCGCGCTTGGCGAACTGCGGCACGTGCTTGGAATTCCTCCACTACTGCGTCCAATACGGCCAACACCTGCCATTATCGCGCCTCAAACACCTGACCCTGTGGACGAGTCATTCACTGCAGCAGTTGCAACTGGAACCTAAAAAAAAGCTCCACAATGTGATCAAGGCCTTGCCCGTGCTCCGACACCTCGAGAGTGACAGCTACGATTTACGAGTCTTCTTCGAGAACTACTTCCTTCCACGTGGTCGACTGTCCTTGTCCTGGAAAGGGTGTGTCTGCAGCGCGGTAGGCGATCCAAAGCTAGCTTGCATTATTAAACCGTGGACGGTTTAAAGCCAGGACGGCTACAGGTCGCCACGGTGCGCATTGTCTAACGTAGCAGCGTTTGGCACATCCTACTATAACGACAGTCGTTGAAATTCTGTTTTGTTGTGAAGTGTATCAAAAGCCTTTTTTCATTTGTCCATAAACGCCCGGGACATAATTGTGTTTTAAAGGTCTATGTTATATCTGCTGGACCTTTCCACTGCTCTGCCAGGAACTATGTGAGGTTGCACAAAGCAATAATATGCCTACAGGGGACACCATATAAACCTCGCTTGATAAGTTTGCAGCCCATCATTTGCACAATTTTTACAATATTTCAGTATTATCTACAGCAATTGACAAGTACAAGCGGGGCGAGACACGCGGTGCAAGCGCTTGTCCCATATGTCTCGCTTTGGTTCGCTATAGACCTTATGCGAAATTGCTCGGACGTCTGGCAACAGTGAGCCGGGTGCCATCTTGGTTGTGTCAAGAAGTTGCGGCGTTCTGATTGGGATTGCATGTGTTGTTGCAGTGTCCTCACTTTGAATTTCGTGTTTCGGCGCTCTAATTGAGCCGCTTATGTTCTCGTGCTACGACAAATGGAGCAACGGCTACGCTTTCCAACTGCCGGCCACGTAATATGAAAAAACGATTAGAAAGTTCTGCCGCACGTCAGTGAAGATGCTTCAGTCAGCCACTGCACATCGGTGTCGTCTCGCCAGCTGACGAAGTCGTACAACTTTGCTGTCGAGGCGTACACCTCACCGTCGTCGGTAGCTACAAACACATGTTATTTGAGGTACTATCGGCCTTTAATGAAACGCGAATAGCGGCGCGCGCGCACATTCAGTTTGACAGCACTGCGCATACGCACGCCTGTCAATGGTGGTGACTGGACGGCGCGCATTATGCAAGTGCAAATGCTTGCCGCTGTTCGCGTTTCATTTGGCGCTGATAGCATGTAGGCATTATAGAGCTTCGACACTGTGCGACGTGAACAATGGCAGCCGCAAGCTGTAGTGCCTGTCGAGTGAGGTGTCGCGTCGCAGTTGTTCTGTCTAAACAGGTTCAAAACGCGATAAAGAAATCAAACGTAAACACATTGCGATTATTTGAAACGTGTTCATTCATTCGTAGGGATATTGAACCCTGATTTTTGCATTTATATATTTCCTTATCCCAATGAAGTGGACTGACGAACGAGCGCATAGCGCTCGATGGCACTCGCCGTGCTCTGCGCTGCGTCAGTAAAGCACAATCCGTTCAGTGGACGAGTGAGAAGGTAATTTTACTGACGTGTTACGAGTTATTGTTGACGTAAATCAAGACCGGCGAAGCAACATCATAAATGGCATAGGCAGTGCTGCTAAGTTCACAACGACAGTGGACAAGAACGACACGGGCGAAGCCTTTACACAGGTTCTTCTGAAGAAGCATCGTTGTGCTAGTAATGTTGCTCATTTCATCCGCACAGGAGTGCAATCAGCAGGCGCAACATCAGTAGGTACACTCTAGTATATGTTATGCTTTCTTTTTCTTCCTCGTTAAAGCCATCAAACGACATCAAATGTAATCATTAGAGAGCTTCGTGGGGAGGCGCCGTGTGTTTCACACTAAAAGGCAATAAATATACCTTGCTCGGGGTTACAAATCCTCGCAATAAATTGTAATACACGGGATTAAAGTAACAAAAAACTTAAAAAAGAAACGCGACGCCGTCGTATCAATCGGGCTTTTGTTGGGTAACAAAGCGCATATATGTGCACTAACACGTTTTCGGCGCAAGCTCACATGCTACAGCACATATTTATTAGATATAAAAAGTAATTTCGCCTATCCATTGATAAGCGGTGGGTGGTTGATCTCGCTGACCAGCTTTTAGATAAACAAAATGGCTCTCCGATACGATTCGGACATCAACGAAAGATTTGTCACATATATAAAATAGACGTACCTTCTTTTCTTCACTATCGGTCACTCCACCTTGATTGCAAAAGGGAACACAGCAGTGTTACGGCATCTTGATCATCATGATTAAAATAAAAAATGACACGTGTTACGCTGCCGCATTCACGACGGAGTACTCAAAAACATGTGCTCCGTTCGTCCGCGCACGGTGTCGTCTGCTCCGCCTGACATAACCAAGATGGCGCCGGCGATTGCTATGGCGCCTACTAGATGGCGCTGCCAATTTCGCATAAGGTCTATTGCCGTCGAGAGGGATGAACTATGCATGACGACAGGCCCAGAATGTTAAGCTTTTGAATTTCACCAATATTTCGCTATCGAAGACAAAAGTGCCCTTGGCATGCGGGAAAGTTGTGTAGTCCCGTACTTCGAGAGTAGACCATGTAATTAAATGTTTCAGCCAGCTGTTTTAGATGTGAAGCATCTTATGGCGAAGCTGAATCCGGCGGTGGTGGTGGTGGTGGTGTGCCGCGTGGCCTCCCTTACTGCGCATGCGCAAACCCTTTCAAAAAAAATTAAAAACCGCCTCTCCCCTTCTCTCCTTTAGGCATCCCTCCCAGCGGCAACCACACCCTCACAGCGCATGCGCCTCCCCTCCTCTCTCCCCTCCTACGCTCCCCCCCCTCTAGACATCCCTGCCAGGGGCGTCCACACTCCCACTGCGCATGCGCGTCCCCCCCTCTCTCTCCTCTCCTACGCTCCTTCCTCTCTCCTCTAGGCATCCCAGCCCGCGGCGTCCACACTCCCCACTGCGCATGCGCGTCCCCCCCCTCTCTCTCCGTTCCTACGCTCCCCCCCCTCTCTCGCCTCACGACGCCGACGCATGCAGCGTCTGCTAGCGAGTTTCTTGGTTGAAAAAACCGACTGCTCGCGCTGCACAGCCGTTCACTGGCCACTCCTAATATATGGCAATGGATTTTGACCTGCAAGGTGGTGCCGGTGGGAGATTTCTCCTGTGCGTTGTTGAACAATAAAAATTCGCAGCGTGCGCGTTAACTAAAAGCGCGGACTGCGGGTCTCTGTGTCCAGTCGGGGTCTTCTGTCTCTCATTGCCCATTAGCAGCGATTGGCATGTTCCAGTAGGAAACACCGCTCCATCACTGCGTGCTTTGCGCCTCCCCAGTTTTCTCTCCTGCGCAACGCTGCGATGAACGCCAGCGTCAACGCCGCCGCCAGTGTAAGCGTTAGCGCCCGCTGCTTCACATCTACACATGGTTCCCTTTAGCGGGAGATGGTGTAATTTTTTCTACGACATTATGGATGCAAACGACAAGTGTCATAATTGAGAATACATAAATGAGCACCTGCGGTGTATCCTGTGTTGTCGAGGCGTGTGTCTGCGCGTGAGTATTGTGCTCCTTTTTTCCACTGACTGGCCGGTGCTGCAGGGCATTTTGAGCAAGTGCTGTAAGGAACACTCGAGTATTTGGGGAGCATTTCTGTCACAGAACTTTAATCGTCGACTGGCATGCTCGCGTCTACTGTCTTGAAAGCTCTGCTCTCGCCACTTTCCTAGCAAGAGTGCTACGTCACGATGATAGCGCGCACCCCTTTCGTGACCGGGAAGTACCTGTACCGCGGCGATAATGCAGTGACAAGAGACGAGGTAGTTGATGATTATAATTGTCTGACAAAAATGCACGATTACACTTGGAGTGTGACGAAGGGAACATGAATTAACGGATTTCTTACAAACAAATCTTGAAGGCAACCAAAGCTACGGATGTATCTTCTGTGCGTTCTCGTTCTTTTATTTGAAATTCATGCGCTACCTCTTTACACCATAACTCGAATAAGTGTGGTTGTAATAAAGAAGTGATGTAAATGCAACGTTACATATTTGTTTGCCTACGTATGTACCTACTTATTTTTATATCATACCTGATTGGAAATTCATCGCTCAAATGGCATAGTAAGACTGGCGAGGAAATTTCATTTCTATGGTAGTTCTCTAGAGGTGATAGATCGTTGGCCGAGCGACGTAGCTGTTCAGATCATTGCAGCTTTGAGTTATTTGTGGAAGAAAAGGAAAGATGGCCGCATGGGCACGTGGGAAAGGCTCGACTGGAGTTGCTGTGCGAGAATAAGCCATGAGCTGTTCGGGTGAAATGACTCTCGGATGGGAGGGTTTAAAATGAGTGTATGATAAAAGCGGGGATGTTCAGTGCTCCGCTACTTATTTGTGTTTGTGTTTTTTCTCACCATTCTGAATTGATTAGAAGCATAAACATGCCATCTGACGGCTAGGATCTAAGTTTGAAAGACATTTTCCTTTTCGAAAGCTGTTCGGCTGGCGTTTAAGGCCCGCATTTTCTGAAAGGTGTTCTCATACAATTAATTTAGGAGCCCTTGGGCCTCTTTCACTGTTTTCCTGACTGGCACACAAAACAGCCGACGCTGCACCTTCGTGCAGCATGTCACGCAAACGATGAAGAAAGCCCGCTCCTTCTTACGAACGCCTTTAATTCCAGATTTCTTGAACGTAACCGGACCATAGGTCGGCACTTTAAGGGAGTACTCACTCAAACTCAACTCACCACAATTTTTTCAGCCTTCGCACTCACTCACGTTCACACTCACGCTTACTCACACTCATGAGTACTCACTCACGTTCACACTCACCTCCACTCACACTCATGAGTACTCACTCACGTTCACACTCACGACGACTCACACTCGTTGGCACTGACTTACGTTCATACTCACGCCTACTCACACTCTTCGGCGCTCACTCACGTTCATACTCACGTCCACTCACACTCATGAGTATTCACTCACGTTCACACTCACGGCTACTCACACTCGTGAGTACTCACTCACGTTCAAACTCACGACTACTCACACTCGCGGGCACTCACTAACGCTCACACTCACGTCCACTCGCACTCAGAGGCACTCACTCACGTTCACACTCACGACTACTCACACTCATAACCACTCACTCACGTTCATACTCACGCCAACTCATATTCATAGGCCCTCACTCACGTTCATACTGACGCCTATTCACACACATAGGCACTCACTCACGTTCACACTCACGCCTACTCACACTCATGAGTACTCACTCACGTTCACACTCACCTCCCCTCACACTCATGAGTACTCACTCACGTTCATATTCACGCCTACTCACAAACATAAGCACTCACACACGTTCATACTCAGGCCCACTTACACTCATAGGCACTCACTCACGTTCATATACTCACGTATACTTACTCGTAGGCAGTTACTCATGGTAATACTCACGCCTGCTCACAGTCATAGGCACTCACTCACGTTCATACTCACGCCTACTCACACTCATAAGCACTCACTCAGGTTCGTACTCACGTGTACTCGCACTCGTAGGCACTCACTCACGTTCACGTTCAAGCGCGTCGTCCTGTCTCCTTCGTGCCTGCGTGAGGTGTTCTTTTCGCGCTTTTTTCAAACATGACTCACGTTCACACTCATGTGTTCTCGCACTCGCGTTCATACTCACGCCCACTCACACCCACTGATGCTTACTCAAGTTCATACTAACGCCCACACACACTCATAGGCACTCACTCACGTCCGTACTCACCTGTACCCACACTCGTAGGCACTCACTCACGTTACGTTCAAGCGCTACCACTTCACATAATGATCATTGCTTTGTACTGCACTTTATCTGCGTGACACAAAATGCATTGCGCTTGCGCGCAGCTCGACCATACTAGCATTGAGCGATTGTGTTTGTTGGGTCAACACTGGGAAAAACCAGCGACGTAGACGAGAAAGAAGCACACCACCACAGCCAAGATCGGCATTGCACCACATTGTGGTTTCTGTGCGCCTCACCAGCGGCCCCGTTAATCCTTGAATTATGCGGCTTTTGAAACATGGCGAGTTGATGCAGGAGCGTGGACATCTGGATTACGCGAACAAATGTGTATCTACCACAATGAATCGGTGCACTTCATGTAAAATCATTCGCATTAAGGCGATAGCCTTATATGCCTCATTAAACGGGAAAAGTGACTTGTAATGCCATATGACGCTCCCCCCTTGTTATTTTCCTTCGTCCATGTTCAAGCCTAATAACTAAAAGAAGAAACAGATTAGATCATGCAAAATACACGTTATGCGCAAGAGTGAAAACGCCGTCACAATTTCATCATTTATTAAGGCGAAAGCCTTGTATGTCTCACGCGAAGGGGACCTTGGTCGAAAAGCAAGCTAAAAAAATGTAGTCGCCTCTCAAGTGCGAAGCTGTGCGCTAACTTAGCCTTTGCGGCCTTCGCGTACAAAAGAAAGTAATAAAAAAAGCAAAGCGGCGTTTGCGCGATATCAATTGCACGGTTACATAGTCGCCCACGGTGGCTTTGGTATTCAAGCCGTGTTAGGCGAGTGGATCAGGGGCAACGTGAATTTTTTTTGGTTTCTAGGCAATTCACGGTCCGTCGGATCCTTCAAAGCCAACGAGCTGAGGTAGCCACACTTTTTAATATTGTCGCAACGTCAGGACAGAGGTCGTAACAGAGTGATTGAGAGAACAGCAGCAGGTCAGTTTTTTTAGAGCACCGCGCCAGCGAGTTGCTCTAAAAAACTGACCTTCGTTGCTCTTTCTACCTTCTGTACACAGCACGCGTCTTTCTTATGCCACGCACGTGGCGATATATTCATTTGTCATCCTTTTTTAAAATTTTTGCTCTGAAGTGCACGTGAAAAGTCTGGGATGCGTGAGAGTACTATGAAAGACACAGACTTAGAGTTTCAATGTTTCACAGCGCATGGATCGAGGACGAACAAAGAGTAGACACACAGAGCGCTGAACTTACAACTGGCTTTTATTTTCCTGCCAAATGTTTTTTTTTTTCAGCCCCCCAGAAACCTTCTGAAAATGTGCCGTCAGGTAAATTCTGACGCAACTGCCCGAATAGTATGCACCACCAAGCGTAAAGATAGGTTCGTCCCATGTGAATAATGCGTAGTCTATTGTATACCGCTATCTTGCGACAGTGAATATGTCGGTCAGACTGGAAGGTGCCCTAATGAACTTCTTAAGAAACGCACGTACAATGTAGATAGTGCTATCAGTGGGCATTTGGGAATTCATTGTCGGGATTTTGGGTGCGGGCCTGTTTTCAATCACACACGTGTGCTCGCAAGAAACCAAAACAGGACAGGGCGCGAAATCATAGAAGCCCAGGAAATCTTGAGACGTGATAAAATGTGTATCAGTGTAGCTTCGCTTGATCTTTCGAGCAAGGAATGTGAATTTTTATCGTGAAACATGTGATATCGATGATGGGTTGCTGTTCCCTTCACTGCATTTTTGCATCGCTTGTCTGCTTGTTTTTTTCCTTATTCCAGTGAAAAGCGCATATATATTGCTGTGGCAGGAAAATAAAAGCCAGTTGTAAGTTCAGCGCTCTGTGTGTCTCATCTTTCTTCGTCCTCGTTCCATTCCCTGTGAAACATTGAAATTATGCTGCCCCAGGTAGCCCAACGCTCAACCTCAGGGAAACTTACAGGCCAGCCCGACCTCTACGGACTACGAACTGGCACATGTACACGTTGCCCTGCGACATCTTTTTCCGGCTTTTAGTTTTCGCACTTTGATTAGTATTAATGTAAAATATATTTTCGCTATACCCAAAGTAAAATGTAGTGATGAATGACATGCTAGCATGTCGAAGACGCCACCGTATGCGTCAAATAAATCGCGTGGCTGGCTTTTGGCGCCGTTCACGTACGCTGCGTAGCGGTAAAGTGTACTTAGGGTTACCAATTCTTCAATGAAGGAAGACAGGACGGGGGAGGGCATACACCAACGAAGGAAGTCGGAGAAATCAGTTTTCTTTATTGCGGTATCTTCCAGACAAATCCATTGTTTCTTTATTGTTGCGGTCTCTTGAAGTGGTACTTCAGCTGGCTACGCGCTGTTCGCAACACTTCATCTTCCTGGAGAATGTACTCGTAAATGTTGACGCACTTCACGCGGAAGTTCAGCTAAAGAGGCTAAAGCCCCTCGCAGCCACCGATGGTCACCGCAACCTTGCTTCGTGTATGCGATTCGTGCTAACTTCGTGTTCCGTATAGTGTGACGCGCGTTGTTGGGCGTGCGTTGGATAACTTCAAATTTCTAACTAGATGGTCCGGAACGAATCCGGATCATATAGCTGTCCGGAAAGGGACGGTGCGGGACTAGACATGCTGTTTGAAAATTCGGGACAGTGCCGTGAAATCCGGGACAGTTGGTAACCCTAAGCGTACTAGAACTGTTGATGCCTTCCGCGTCGACATATATGCTTGCTTCATATATGCCTTTGAGAGATACTGCAGATTAATTTTTGTAAACGAAACGACTGCTGCAAGGTACGAAAATTATCAAAAAAAAATGAAAACGGGCTGATTGCAACAGTGAAGATTCACGATCTCGGTGTAATTGAGCCGAACTAATTGCTGGGCTTGGAAGTACATTACTGTCAATTAAATAGACGCCGGACGACTGCCAGAAGAAAGAGACAGATTAAACAGAAAGTGCGTGCCTTACTAATTTTTTCTGTCTTGATCCTTTCATGTAGTGGTGATTCGGCGTCTATAGTTTATTCGGAGTAACTGAGCCGCCTTATGGGAATTTAGCTGTGCTCAGAAATCTGTGTGGAGGGCCGAACATGTACCCACGGCGACGTTGTGTGTACGGTGCGTCTGTTTACAAATGCGCTCAGTAAATCTAACGTTTTGGACATTACGAGGGCGCAAAGGTATCGTGTTAATGGGACAGGGCGGAGAGGTGTAACTTTACTGGCCGTATTAGTGTGTGTGTATGTATATATATATATATATATATATATATATATATATATATATATATATATATATATATATATATATATATATATATATATATATTGTACAATGGATAGAACGCAGACAGCAGTACCAGCAAAAGACGAGGACCGTTGTTGGTGCTCGTGCTTGCTCCGTTTCCGACCGCTGATCGCTTGACCTGTGCTATTTCCTGAATAAACGCACCCCGGACTCAACGCTAAACGCGTACTATCAAGTGGTGGAGAGTGCTGCTTCTCTTTTGCACCCTGGAACTCCGTACCCGGACTCTACCTTCACCGTCAACGATGCCCGACGACGTCCCACAGCAGAATGCTACCACACCCCCCACCTGCCCGCTGCCCCGGTATTCCAAGGAAGTGCGACGCAGTCCTCTTCAGCGGTACTGATGAGCAGGACGTCGAGGACTGGCTCGCTTCGTATGAACGGGTGAGTGTCAACAACAAGTGGGACGATACCGACAAACTCGGCCGCGTCCACTTCTACCTGAGAGGAGTCGCGGAGCTTTGGTTTAACAACCACGAGGCTGAGATAACCACCTGGGCCTCTTTCAAAACGACCTTCGCGGACGTATTCGGCCGACCTACAGTGCGCAAGCTCCGCGCAGAGCAGCGCTTGCGTGATCGCTCCCGACTGTCTGGAGAAAGCTTTACTTCGTACATTGAGGACGTCGTAGGCCTCTGCCGCCGCTTCAACCCTGCCATGTCCGAAGCCGACAAAGTCAAGCATATAATGAAGGGCATCGAGGACGATGCGTTCGACATGTTTGTGGCGAAAAGTCCTCAGACAGTCGCAGACGTCATTCAGCACTGCCAGAGCTACGACGAGTTGCGAAAGCAGCGCATTTCCACGCGGCGTCCTAGTTTCGACACGACCATCACGTCAGCACTGACCGTTGGCGCCATCTCTGCGGAGCGGATGGTATTGACGCACCAAATCCAGCAGTTCATCCGCGAGAAGGTTGCGCGACAATTGTCTCTTGCACCCTTTCTCCCTGGTAGCACTCATGGACTCCCCTCGTCGCTGCGACAAACCATTGAGGAGCAAGTATCCGAAGCTATTCCGCCAACGCACCAGCCACGGCCTGTATCCGCGCCCTTGACGTACGCTGACGTCGCGAGAAGGCCGTCACATGCGCTGCCACTCGGCACGGACTCTGTTCATCCCACAAATGCCTTCTACCCAACCTATGCGCCGGCAGGCCCGCACGTACCGCTTTATCGCAGTCCTGCCAACCTTCCTAATAATCCTTGGCGCACACCGGACAACCGACCAATTTGCTACTACTGTCGTCGACCCGGCCATGTCGAGCGCTTCTGCCGCCGCCGCGTTCCCCGTCCAGCTACCGTTGACGCAAGTTACAGCTACGACCGTACAGAGCCACCGCAGTCGATGCCCCAGCACGCTCCTTCGGACACCTCTTCGTCGACCCGCCGCCCCTTCAACTCGCCTCGATCGTCCTCCCCGCGCCGACGTTCGCTTTCGCCAATGCTTCGTCGTTCCCCGCCCGTCCAAGCGGAAAACTGATCATCGCAGTTCCGGAGGCAAGAACTGCACCGCTGTCGAAATCTACTAGCCCTCGTTCTCAACCTGCTAACGAAATAACTGTATTCATTGAAGGTGTTGCCGTGCCCGCCTTAGTTGATACTGGAGCTGCTGTGTCTGTGTTGAGCGAAGCGATGTGCCGCAAGTTAAAAAAAATTACGATTCCGCTTTCTGGTGTTTCTCTCCGTACGGCAACCGCACATCACATACAACCCTCCGTGACGTGCACAGCTCGTCTACTCGTTCAGCACGTTTTGTATGTGGTTGAATTCGTCGTTTTTCCCCACTGCTCGCACGACGTTATATTGGGGTGGGATTTTCTTTCCACGCATCATGCCATTGTTGATTGTGCAGGTGCCGAGGTAGAGTTATCATCGATCTCCGACGTCGATTCTGGCAAGTCGCCTTTTTCTCGTGTCGTCGTCGCCGAGGACACCGACATCCCACCTATGTCGTCTGTCCTTGTGCCGGTCTCCTGCGACTATGTTTTCCCTACCGCCATGTTCACGCCGTCAGAAGCATTCACTTCTCGTAAGAACTTTCTTCTCCCATTTGCTGTCGTTACAATCGAAAACTGCGGTGGATTCATTTATGTCACGGACCTGCTTTCGGTCGCAGCCACAATGTTTCGCGGAGAAAGTATAGGGCGACTTGAGGACATTGACTCAGTTTGCGCCAGCCCACTGCCCGATCGCACAACAAGCCTCCAGGTCGCCAGCGTTAATCTCGCTACCACGTCCAACCCATCTTCCCTAGACGCCTTCCTTCCATCAATCGCTTCGGACCTTCCGACTGCTCAACGCGCCCAACTTTTGAAGCTCCTCGACCGCTTTCGGACGTCTTTCGACTTCAAGCAAACCAGTTTGGGCCGAACATCTTCAATAGTTCATTATATAGACACCGGCAGCCTAGCACCCCTGCGCCAGCGTCCATACCAGGTCTCTCAAGCTGAACGCCGGGTTATTGACGACCAGGTGACTGATATGCTTAGTCGTGGCGTCATACAGCCGTCCCACAGTCCGTGGGCATCCCCGGTGGTGCTTGTGGAAAAGAAGGACGGCAGCATCCGATTCTGTGTTGATTATAGGCGCCTTAACAATATCACCCGCAAAGATGTTTATCCGCTCCCCAGAATCGATGATGCGCTCGACTGTTTGCAAGGGGCTGAGTTCTTTTCTTCGCTGGATCTTCGGTCGGGGTACTGGCAGGTACCTATGGATGAAGCCGACCGCCCCAAAACTGCGTTCGTAACACCTGACGGCTTGCACGAGTTTAACGTAATGCCCTTCGGCCTTTGTAATGCCCCCGCCACCTTCGAGCGTCTTATGGACAACATACTTCGAGGTCTCAAGTGGCACACGTGCCTTTGCCATCTGGACGACGTCGTGGTGTTTTCAAAGGACTTCGGTACTCATCTCCGGCGCCTCGCAAGTGTCCTGGAATGCCTCACACAGGCTGGGCTACAACTGAATCTGAAGAAATGCCACTTCGCCGTCCGGAAGCTCACCATCTTAGGGCATGTTGTCAGCAAGGACGGCGTTCTACCCGACCCTGCAAAGCTCCGCGCCGTCACTGAGTTTCCCAAGCCATCGACACTCAAAGAACTCCGGAGCTTTATAGGCCTATGCTCGTATTTTCGACGATTCGTTCGTAATTTCGCATCTCTAATGGCCCCTTTAACACGCCTACTTGCTGACACCCAAGGTATCTCGGCATGCTCGCCCGCTTGCGATGACGCATTCACGAAATTACGTCTTCTACTGACATCACCACCGATTCTCCGTCATTTTGACCCAGACGCCCCAACCGAAATCCACACGGACGCTAGTGTAGTCGGCCTTGGCGCTATTCTTGCTCAACGCAAGTCCGGCTTCGACGAGTACGTCGTTTCTTACGCAAGTCGCACTCTTACCAGAGCTGAAGAGAATTATTCGGTCACGGAGAAAGAATGTCTAGCCATCGTTTGCGCAATCACGAAATTTAGACCTTACGTGTATGGCCGCCCATTTGATGTCGTGACTGATCACCACGCCCTCTGCTGGTTGTCGTCCCTAAACGACCCATCTGGTCGTCTAGCTCGTTGGGCATTACGTCTCCAAGACTACGACATCCGCGTCGTCTACAGATCAGGGCGCAGACATTCAGATGCCGACGCTCTTTCTCGCTCTCCGCTTCCCCACGACTGTGCAAATGCGTCTGTTTCCAGCTACGATTCTGCGTCCCTTACACACGCTGACATGCCATCTGAGCAGCGCCAGGACCCTTGGATAGTCTCTTTAATAGAGTTCCTATCCAAGCCATCACCGCATACCGCCAATCGTTCGCTGCGGCGCACAGCTCGACATTTCACCATGCGCGATGGCCTCCTTTACCGGCGCAACTACCTAGCTGACGGTCGCAAGTGGTTGTTGGTGATTCCTCGCCATCTACGTGCGGATATCTGCGCCTCCTTCCACGCCGAACCCCAGTGCGGCCACGCTGGTGTCATAAAGACGTATGCACGCCTCCGGCTGCGGTACTACTGGCGTGGAATGTACCGCTTCGTCCGCCAATACGTGCGTTCATGCTCCAAGTGTCAACGCCGGAAAAGCCCACCGCGTATAGTCACTGGGCCGCTTCAGCCTTTGCCTTGTCCCACCCGACCTTTTGATCGCATCGGCATTGATTTGTATGGCCCCTTTCCGTACACACCTGACGGGAACCGCTGGGTGATCGTCGCTATTGGTCACCTGACACGGTATGTTGAGACTGCTGCGCCGCCAGAAGCCACATCACGTGAAGTCGTCTTATTCATACTTCACAAACTTGTTCTTCGCCACGGCGCGCCTCGCGAGCTACTCAGTGACCGTGGACGCACGTTCCTATCTGAAGCAGTACAAGCCCTCCTGCGTGAATGCAACGTTGTGCATAAAACGACCAGCGCGTATCATCCACAAACCAACGGCATGACTGAGCGCTTTAACCGCACACTAGGCGACATGCTGTCCATGTACGTCTCCGCTGACCACACCAACTGGGACCGTATACTACCATTTGCTACGTACGCTTTCAATAGCGCCACTCAGTCTACGACAGGATTTTCTCCCTTCTTCCTTCTTTACGGCCGCGAACCCTCCTCATTTATGGATACCAATCTGCTGTATCACCCGGACACTTCAGAGTCTACAGCCTTATCTGAAGTCGCCACCTATGCTGAAGAATGCAGGCAGCTCGCACGTTCGTTAACTACAGAAGACCAAGCATGCCAGAAGGACCGCCATGACGCCAACCTGCCTCCCAAGTCATATTCGCCTGGAACCTTGGTATGGCTTCGCGTTCCCTCTTCTGCTCCTGGGCTTTCCACAAAGCTACTGCCTAAGTATGAAGGCCCCTACCGCGTCCTACGTCAAGCATCCCCCCGTCAACTATATTGTCGAGCCCGTTCAATCATCCACAGACAGCCGCCGCCGTGGCCGTGAGACTGTTCACGTCGACCGACTGAAGCCGCACTACGACCCACCAGTCGTACCTGTACCTTAGGTCGCCAGGATGGCTCCTTTTCCGCGGGGGAGTGATTTGTAGAATGGATAGAACGCAGACAGCAGTACCAGCAAAAGACGAGGACCGTTGTTGGTGCTCGTGCTTGCTCCGTTTCCGACCGCTGATCGCTTGACCTGTGCTATTTCCTTAATAAACGCACCCCGGACTCGACGCTAAACGCGTACTATCAATATATATATATATATATATATATATATATATATATATATATATATATATATATATATATATATATATATATATATATACGAGGGTGGTCTGAAAAGTTCTCCGCCTGATGTAGAAAAAAGCGTTGTTTTCAACATAGTCTCCTCGCAACTCTACACAGTTGGTCCATCGATGTTCCAGAGCCAGCATTCCGTCCATAAAATGACTTTTTGGAAGTTCTGAAAAGTACTCATCCACAGCAGCAATCGCTTCTTCGTTTGATGAAAAACGTTGCTTACCAAGAAAGATTTTGAGTTTTAGAACAAGTGGTAGTCCGACGGGGCCAAGTCATGAGAATAGGGTGGGTGCTCCAACAATTCGTACTTCAAATCGTGCAATTCAGCCATTGCAGGATGCCCTTTGTGCACCGGTGCATTGTCTTGATGAAAGATGATTTTCTTCTTCTGCAAACCTAGTCTTTTCTCACCAATTTTCTGATCCAATTGAGTTAAAAGGTCAAAATAATACTCCCCAGTTATGGTTTTACCCTTTACGAGATAATCCACAAGCAGAATGCCTTTGGCGTCCCAAAAAACAGAGGTCATCACCTTTCATGCAGAGGGAACAGACTTGGCTTTCTTTGGTGCAGAGAACTCGGCTTCAGTCTACTGCTTTGATTGTTGTTTCGATTCCGGTGTGTAATGGTGAATCCAAGTTTCATCCATTGTTATAAAGCTGCGCAAAAAGTCCGCTGGATTTTTGTTATACAGCTCCAAAGCATGATGTGACATCGTCATGCGGTTGCGTTTTTGCTCAGGAGTAAAGATGCGCGGCACCCATCTTGCACAGAGCTTGTTCATGGGTAGTTCGTTATGCAAAGCGTGACCTACACGTTCGACTGAGATGCCAACAGCCTCGGCAATTTCGCGCAACTTCACTCTCCTGTCTGCCAAAAACATATCGTGCACACGGTCAATCAATTCAGGAGTTGTTGCACTTTTTGGGCGCCCTTCGCGCGGGTCATCTTCAATGCTCTCTCTCCCCCGCTTTAACTCAGCAGCCCATTTCTTGACTGTGGAGTATGAAGGTGAATCTTGCTTCTAAACTTTAACAAACCTTTGGTGAATTTCATTCGGAGATAAGCCTTCTTTTACAAAGAACTTTATCACCACGCGGTACTGAAGCTTCTCCATGCCTTACGGTGCTTCACACTACACCCACTGTGATCGACTGTCCATGCCAAACTCCTAATCGGCACTAGATGGCATTACATCTGAGACTTGCAGAGACTTGTATGAACGTGCACATGAGAGCTGCAAGTGCTAGCTCGCGTGATTCTTATTGAGGCCGAGAACTTTTCAGACCACCCTCGTATATATATATATATATATATATATATATATATATATATATATATATATATATATATATATATATATATATATATATATATGCACATAGAGAAACCTAATATCGCAAATAGCACCACCACCCTCCTGGCTTCACTTTTGACACTGTACAAATAAAACAAATAAATGAGTATACAAAACATTGTGAAACAAATTCTTGCACTGACATGAATAGCAGACCTGGAAAATCGCGCAATGTAATCTGTCGATACAAAAGGTAATAATAATAATATCTGGGGTTTTACGTCCCAAAACCACCATATGATTAAGGTGAACGGGTTGAAAACCAGACAGGCTATATTTACACCTTAGCATTTTAGTATGCTTGAGATAAGCTCTGATGCATGAAGTTCCTTCCTCGGAGCTGAACGCGTGCCTTCGGCTCAGCTCCCTGGTATTTTAAGCCTGCAGAGGTGGTATAACCGGCGCACAGTAACCGTGAAGCACGCTGTTGAAACAAGATAGTCTTTCGGCATTTAAGAAACAGCACGTAACTGGCACGATGGAACTCAGCCGTCCCTATAAACGTTGAGATAGAGTTGTGTGTTCTCAGGTTACTCATGAAACAATCGAGCGCATTGAAGGTCATATAAGCATTAATGCTCTAATATCGCAGGGACTGCCGACATAAGGATTGTAGGCTTTCGTCGCTGGTTTGTTACTTCATCACTCTTCGTTGTGAGTTCGTAATCGATTATGGTGTATCACGGCTCGATGTGTTGGTTGCAATCCGCACAGCAATCAGTTACCACGTATAGTCGGTGACAGCCTAAGAATAAATATAGGCTCCGCCCACGAGACCGCATAGCCCTTATTTTTCATGCTTCCGCCGTGTTGCTACTTCAGGCTGCGGAAACGACGGAATGCGATAAAGCGTTGCAAAACACTCCGAGCTGCTGCCGCTTCGGCGCACGTCAAACGCGGCACAATCACCAACTTCAACTGCAACGAATGACGACCGGCGAGGATGCTGCTGTGAACATGTGTGGATAAGAGTTGAATTTTTTGTTGGTTCGTCCTAATTATTACGTCATAGCAAAGGGCAACTCTAGTTGGACGCGCATAACACAAATGGATAGTGGTACACTTTACTTTTTATTCTTAGCTTGTCACCGACTCTAGGTGCATATGCGAAATCCGACTGTCGCCTTCTTTGAGGGTCGGCCGGCTCCTCAAACAGAGAATGAGCCGGTGCAATTTTGGCGCAGCTGCATATTCACTTGTGCACCATGGCGCGTATCATGCGTTGAGACACCGTTTAAAGCTCAGTAATGCTTTAAAAGCACTGGAAACCCGCAATTACACGCTTTCGTAGGCTACGAAGCGCGCGCCAAATGCAGACGCTCTCGACAGCTTCAGTACAAAGTTGACAGTGACTACAGGACTACAGCAACTACAGCGCCGCCACTACAATCGCCCGTCGGTACATCTACCGAGACTCGGGCAACTCGGGCATGCCATGCGGCGCGGCCGCTTCATTCATTCCGCTGCCCCTTCTAGTACACTGCACTAGCTAGCGGGGCCGGCAGGGCCGGGGCTCGCCGTCGTGCCACTGTCGCGCCTCGGCCACCTCGACGCGACAGTGGCGGCGGCGCGGCGGCGCCTCCTCTCTGCCTCCCTTGTATCATGGAGTACGTTGCGTGTACGGTAGTCTTGTCATTAGACACTTTTAGTTGAGCGTACGCAACAAGCCTACGTACGCAGCACGATGCGATGCGTACGCTGCAAGCGAAGCGCTCAGCAACACTTTTAGTTTACCGTATCGACCGCACCGGGATGCGTTTCGTTCAACTAGACGTATCATATGTGAAATGAAACAGCTTTCGAGTGCTTTTTAGCGCCATCCTGCGGTAGCGGCCGTTATAACGGCCACTGGCATCCAAGTCAAGCTGAATTGTTGGATCCACGTTTTTACGTTCTGTGCCATCTTGCAATCTGCCTGCTCTTTCATTCGAGATCTCGCGAGAGTGTCACGTAGCTAGCGCTACGTCTCGTTACGTTTGCGTGCGCCGGATTTTTTTTCGGGCGTACGCACGCATCCATGAAATAGATACGTTACGTACTGCGCATGCGCACTTCTCTCCCGTAGCCATGCTGCGTACGTTGGCTCGTTACGTACGCTAAACTAAAAGTGTCTATTTTGTGTTCGAGACTGTGCGCATCTTCGGCAGCGCTCACGCGGAGGCTGGCTCCGTGCTGAAAGTGACTGTTGGAGGGGGCCATATTCATGGATCTGCGGACGCGGGCAACGTCCTTTGGCAGCCTGCGTACGCAGGGTTGTCGCGGTCGCCAAAATTAAAGCGTCTATGAACGAGTTGAGACCGTTATGCGCGTCTTTGTACAAGCCCTCGTTATATGAATGATGCAATAAGTGATAAAGTGTGACTGTTCGCTGATTTCAGATTGTGTCTGCCCTGCAGAAGGCACAATGTGTCGCTTTGAGATGCGGCTTCTTGTAAGCCCTAATAACATTTGCATCGATAATCAAGGTGCAGCGTGCGTCCACTCGTGCAAACGTGGAAAAACAACAGTCCGTGTGGAGAACACTTCGGGGTACGAAATAAATATAATGGCTTTTGTTTAATAAAGACGATATAGCTTGAGGCGCAGATTTAGCAGGACAGTTCCAGCACGTATGCGGCAAATTGGTCAAATTGGACACGCCTATTCTGGAAGGTGAAGAGCTATGATAATACATATCGACGGCGCGCGTTGCGGGGCTGCCGCCGTGCACGCTTTCACCCTCGTGAAATTGGCGCGAAAGCACGTGCGTTGGTGAACTGTCGATAATGCAATGGTGTATAAAGATTTCACACCAGATGTCTCACGTGATGAGTTTACACCAATTCGAGCTTCGGTTCCAATTTTCCAGAGACTCTGCAATCGCCGAGGCTAGAAATATGCCTTCATAAATTATTTTTTTGTCCTGAACTAGTCTCCACAGAAAGTGTTCCGTGGCTGAAAGGCGCGAAAAAAATATACACGTCCTAACACGGGCCTCTTGACCGCGTAGGAGCCCCGTCTTGAAAGGAGGATTCAGATACGCTTTCACCAGCAAATGCACGCCACCATCTCGTGAAAGAATTGGTTTTATTCTCTTCTTCTGCACAGATAACAACCATACTCGGTGAGCATCTTCTTTAGTGAACGAGCAAACCAAACCAACTAAAATTGGAAAATGGATATTTTTTTTCGAAAATTGCTATTTTATCCCCGCATCACCCCTTAGACACTTTCTCTACGAACGTACATTTTAACGAACAAGGTGGGAACCTCGTCTTGTTAAGCACACGCTGTGCGCCAATGAAAGGACATCCGAGAAATCATTTCACGATTTTTAAGCGCCTTACGCACCGTACTGCAAGCGCCTTACTATATATGCGCCTGAAATTACGGTTTTTAACAAACAAACGCCATTACATTTATCTAGTGTGTCGGGGTGTTCTGCACGCTTACTGTTTTCTTTTCACCACGTTTGCGCTAGTGGACGCACGCTGCACCTTGAATATCGATGCCAATGTCATTAGGGCTTACACGAATCCCCATGTCCAAACGACATATTGTGCCTTCAGCAGTGCAGGCATAATCTGCGATCAGCAAACAATCGCCCTTGATAAATGATTGCGTCACCCATATTAGGGGAGCATGTACAAAGACGCGCATAACGGACTCAACTCGCTGAAGGACAGCTTTAGTTGGGCGTCCGCAACAGCCCCGCGTGCACAGGCTGCCATTGAATTAACAGGCGCACGTATAGATCTTCCATGGGCGCACGTTGTCCCTATCCGCAGCTCGATGAATATGCCGCCCTCCAAGGGTCACTTCGAACACGAAGCCCCCGCGTGCAACATAGCGCGACCGGAACCGAATATGCGCACATTAGAGAGCTTTAGCAAGTTACGGAAATACTGTACGCAAGTACGGTACGGGACTACGGTGGCGCTCCTCCTCTCCAGCTCGTTGTGTCTTAAGTGCGTCCTGGAATAGACTTGATCGCAAAAGGTCGAGACACAAGAAGAAAAGGCGACTACACGAGCGCTCGTGTAGTCGTGTTCTCTTCTCGTGTCTCGTCCTTTCGCGCTCAAATCTATTCCACAATGAACCAACGCACTCAACAAAGTATTTTATTAAAGTGCCTCCCCCTATGAACAGCTGCATTGTAAACAATGCGTACGCTGACAGCCAACAATAAGGCGTGAGACCCTACAGTAATTTTTGAAAAGGCCTTTGTGGTGTTGGGGTGAATTTACTGGAAGGAGGAGCGGCGATAGCACAACGAGCGAGAGAGGAGGAGTGGTACCGTAGTCCCGTACCGTATTTTCGTTCCGTATTTCCATAATTTGCTAAAACTCCTTCTCGCACGCAACACTACCAAACAAGCAGCGACCACCGAGAGACGGGAGACAGAGAGGAGGTGCCATCGCCGCAGTCACCGCCGCGCCGAGACAGGCGCCGACGCGACGGTGCTCCGCGCCGCCAGGGCGCCAGGGCACACAGCGTACACGAACGGCGCAGAATCAGAATGCCAGCTGCGTGATGTTTGACGTATCCGGCAGCGTCTTCGACACGCTAGCCGATCGAAACTCGCTGCACGAGTGACAGTTTTGAAGAAAAGTCAAACCTCGTTTTCCGATTGCTAGTTCTGCTTCCTGTTTTCTTACAACTTGAAACGCCTGTTACTCAGCTAACACTACATCACAATAAAACTTTTTTTTTTTTTTGCGGCCTCCCATCGCTTGTCTAGTCAACTGCCACTAGATAATAAAGTCAGCACCATTAGGGCTTCTCATTTCCTTAGCACGACCACTCACTGGGTGTGTGTGTGTGTCGCCGTGTCTGTCTATGCGGCATACCTACTCACGCTCATGAGTTCACACACATTCACATCACGACTATTCACGTTTATACTATTCACACTCATGAATACTCACTTGCATACTCACACCTACTCACACTCATGAGTACTGACGCACGTTACTCACTCCTACTCACCCTCATGAGTTCTCACGTTCACACTCACGCCCACTCACACTCATCAGTGCTCACTCACGTTCATGCTCACGACTACCCACACTCATCAGTGCTCACTAGCGTTCATACTCACGCCTACTCACCCTCATGAGTGCTCACTCACGTTCACACTCACGTACTCTCACACTCATGAGTACTCAATCATACTCAGCTCACCACGTTCAAATGAGTGTTAGTGAGTGTGAGTTGAGTGCACTCATGAGTGAGTGTGCCGAGCTATGAACGGGACTGATTGATGTTTCACGGTTAGGTTTGCTGATGTGGATCAGCGAATACGCCTCCCACGGAGATGCAATATTTCATGCACAAAAGTGAACCTAAGCGCACAGTTGAAGCAATGGGAAATCGGGTTGCTACGTGCATTTTTTGTGCAATGCGTATTCAAGTAGAAGACCAATTCTAGTTGAGGACGCTGTAATGTCGCGTGGGCGCGGAGTTCAACGGACCCGATCTATTTGTTCGCACATACTGTGGTACGTGATGTCAGTTTTAGTCAAGTGCGTGTTTGATCTGAAATGTGAGCGTCCAGTAATGACATAGCCTGTTAGACTGATGCATCAGTTAGTGTTAATGTTCGTTAAGCACTGGTCGCGCCATCATTTGCGATCAACTGAAGGCGACCCATGCTGACTTACTTATACGTGCGACTTATACCCGTCACCCCAAGGAATTCACGTCCGCTCGCACATAGCTCGCATCGCCCCTGCCCCGTGAAATAAGCTGACGTCTTGTTGTGCGCATGTGATTGGTTCAGTGGTTTGTGTCTGCAGTCACGTGGCTGAAAAATCGAAAAGCGAGCGACTGAATCAAGGTTGCTTTGCGACAACAGCGGCCATCTGCGACTGTTTGCGACTAACCATGTCGCGCGACCGGCACTAGTCGCAGGTGTGTAGGAGGCTTTATGGGGTTACGGTAGTCTCAGAAGCCCATCGTTATTGTAGCGTGAGCTACACTGGCCGATGTTGAGCAGTTTCGCGTGGCTTGCGGTGAGCAGTGCTGCGCCTGTGCGAGGAGCAGCGAATGCGCGCGCCCCGCCGGAGTGATGTCATAGCCGCGGCAGACACATTCTGATCGTACCCCTTGGCTCGTGCACCTCCAGCCACGTTGCTCTCTTCTTCTTTGGTCGCGTCTGCCGTGGTGCTACATACTTAAAGCGGGTCGTTTGCCAGTATGGTATAGCCACGGAGACGGACAGCGAAATTGCTGCTCTGCGGCGCATAATAGCGGAGAAGCTGAACTCATCGGATCCCGAAGTAGTTGCCTGGCAATTAGCGGTTGAGCGTAGGAAGAATGAACAGAAGAATACTAAACGTGTTGCGGAGACACTGGAGCAAAGGGAGGAACGTCTACAGCAAAGCGGCGTTGCCAGGAGGCTGAGCGACGTGCCCGACCATCTCAGCAGCAGCAGCAGCAACAAGACGCCGTCGATGACGTCAAGGCTCGCCGATTAACTTACTATGCGGCGAAACTTGGCGAAAACGCCAGTGCGACTCGGACCTTCGAGACGGACTTCGTAAACATTCCGTTTGGATATGTGTGTGACGTGGGTGAAAGACTGTGGCACATGAAAGACTTGACACCGGTAAGTAGTGCCACGCGTGAAACGTTGAGTTTAGCGGCGCCACCTTAGCTCACGCTACGTATATCCTGGCATAGCCCAGCTAAGCCACTGCGAATCATTTTTTTTTATTAACAATCCTTACTTGAGTACGCTGCCTTGTGCGCAATTTACCTAGATATGCAAACTCGTGCAAACCTTCGGTAGTACCGTTGCCTATCGCAGACCTCAGCTCTTTCGCCGGCAACGTTTCGTTTATATGTTTTCTGGATGTTCATCATAAATTAACTCTATTGGAAAGCTTCGTTCGTTTAGGTCTTCAAAAATTTTCTTCAGCCGCCATCGCTGAAAATCACGACGTCGTGTAAAAGGCGTAAGTTCCTCAGACATTATTCCCGATATCGAAGATTTGTCCATCATATGGAATGGTGGATTCCACAGTCCATCATTATGGTGTATTATGGTTATGAACCGTGGCACTTGGTGTATGCTGTAGGAGGCTGGAGAATAACGGAGCGAGAAACTACTCTACATTGTCAAAACCACGATACCTTTATCAATAGCTACACCTGCAAAAGCGCTTGGCCAAAAACGAATGCAATGAGCCGGGAGAATGTGCTGTCATATTGGTTCAATAAGGCGTGTCAATTGACAATTCGGTTTGCTCATATGAGTCACAGATGTGCCGGCGGCTGTAGATGACTGGAGGCGTTTGCTGAAAGCGCATTTTATCGATGCTCATCGCATCTTGTTCGGACGTCGCATTGTCACATTTAGGAGGTGATAGGAGAAATGTGGCAGAAAAAGAGGAAGACGGCATGCATGGTATCATTGACAGACGACTATGAAAGCGAAGTCGAGGATATTAAAATTGAAGGACACTTTGTACATTCCAAAGTGTGTTTGGCGAAAGCGTGTGGCCATTCCACTGACTATGCCATGTCTTTTTTTCTTTTACACTCTCACTGGGATACCACACAAACCGAATGTGTGCGTGTTTTCTTTATTAATTTTTTACCGCGAATCGCAGCGAGACGCGAGACTAATCTTCCTCCGTTCGCATGCGTTAGTATTTTCTCGCGCTTTGCGCAAACATCATCCGCGTTCCAGCGCTTAAATTGACGGACGCTTTGTAAATTCGAAAGTGTATTCCGTGGACGCATGTGTCCATTGAGACGGCGTCGGTCAGAATGATTCCAAGGGCTGGGCACAGCGACGCTACGCAAGCCAAGCGCGAGCGCTGTAGAGTCCAACACGACCGCCGTCCGTTTGCGCACCCCGGCGGCCACCTGATTTCGTGCCAGAGCTCGGATGGACAGACGGACGGACAGACCCACGGACGGACGGACAGATGGACGGACACCGGACAGACGTGAGCATGAGACATTAAAGGCTTTCGCCTTAAAATTACACCATCTGCCGCTAAAGGGAACCATGCGTAAATGCGAAGCAGCGGGCGCTAGCGCTTACACCGGCGGCGGCGTTGATGCTGGCGCTCATCGCGGCGTTGCGCAGGAGAGAAATCTAGGGAGGCGCAATCACGCAGTGATGGACCGGTGTTTGCGACTGGAACATGCCAATCGCTGCTAATGGGCCATGAGAGACAGAAGACTCGGAATGGACACACATACCCGCAGTCCGCTTTTAGTTAACGCGCACGCTGCGAATTTTTATCGTTCGACAACGCACAGGAGAAATCTCCCACCGGCACTACCTTGCAGGTCAACATCCAGTGCCTATATATACGGTGTGGCCAGTGAACAGTTGTGCAGCGTAAGCAGTCGGTTTTTTCAATCGAAAAACTCGCTAGCAGACGCTGCCTGCGTCGGCGTTGAACGGTTGAGCAGCGCGAGCAGTAGTTTTTTTCAATCAAGAAACTCGCTAGCAGACGCTGCCTGCGTCAGCGTTGCGAGGCGAGAGAGGGGAGCGTAGGAGAGGAGAGAGGGGGGGAGGGGACGCGCATGCGCATTGTGTGTGTAAACGCCGCGGGAGGGATGCCTAGAGGAGAGAGGGGGGAGGGGACGCGCATGCGCAGTGGGCGTGTGGTTGCCCTGGGGAGGGATGCCTAGAGGAGAGAGATGGGGGGAGGGGACGCGCATGCGCAGTGAGGGTGTAGACGCCGCGGGAGGGATGCCTAGAGGAGAGAGGGGGGGAGCGTAGGAGAGAGAGGGGGGAGGGGACGCGCATGCGCATTGGGTGTGTAAACGCTGCTGGCGGGAGGGATACCTAGAGGAGAGAGAGAGGGGGGAGCGTAGGAGAGGAGGTGCGCGGGGAGGGTTTGCGCATGCGCAGTAAGGGTGGTCAGGACGCACACCACCACCACCGGACGGACACCGGACGGAGGGACGGACAGACACCGGACGCACACCGGACGGACGTGAGCATGAGACATTAAAGGCTTTCGCCTTAAAAACGAAGGTGATGTGGACAAAGGGGCTCTGGGTGTTCCATCGTGAGCGCGTGAGCTGGGCACGAGCGTCGCCGGCTTGTGTTCCGGGCGCTCCAGCTCTCATTCTACGGCATAGCACCGTAGACTCTGGCTGGCTAAAGAACCGGAAGGCAAGCACGAGAACCCGCAGCGGCCTGGGAGCGCCATCGGCTGGCTTGTGTACCGAGCGCACCGTCCTACGGCATCGCCAGTGAAGGACGGCGTCACCAAGTTGGACGCCGACGGCAATAGGGAGTTTTCGAATAGCGTACGCAAAGCTTTGCGGTTGCGTTTGCCGCAACTGCGCATGCGTCATACGCTAACCTCTTGCGGGCCCCAGATTAAGTGACGGAAATAGCGGGCGACCGCAAGGCCCGCAAAGCTTTGCGTACGCTATTCGAAAACTCCTTAATGCCAGTGCGCCCCCCGCAACGCCTCGCCTCATGCGTCGGCACACAACGACACCAGTTTTGTTAGCGACGAACGATTCGTACTTTCTAGCTTGTTCTCTGTAGCTTTATTTGTAAGTGCTCCTATTTAGTGTGTGCCAGTTATTATGTTTGTATTTATTCTAGGGCTAATGTGCGTTTTCCCTTTGTGTGTAATTAAAAGATGTATGCTTAACGCTCTCGCCTCGTCCATTCCTTCTGGCTGACCGATGTTCGGAGATCCGTGACACGCATACAAGAAAAATGTCATGGCACCTTCGCACTAGTGGTGCCAAGCCTGAAGGAAGCGCGTGGCTGGGTGGTGTTCTTTGTTTCTTTCTTTTTATTTTATTTCGTTCTGACCTCTCTTTCTGTTCATTGTATCTCTTTTCTGTACCTGTTCCTTTCTATTTATTGCTTTCTCTCCCTATCTTTTTCTCTTTCGCGCTCTTCCTATCTTTGTAGTGGATGGAGCGCAGGCTAATGATAAGGACAAAAGAGAGACACATTCGTCACAAACACAGCGATGTGTTAGTGTCGAATGTGTGTCTCTTTTGTCCTTGCCTTTAGCCTGTGCTCCATCCATTATTGTGCACTACCAACAAGCCCAAATTGCCGCCCTCATCGATTTCATTCCTATATTTATTTCTCTTTCTTCCCTTTCTCTCTCTGTTTCTCTCTGCCTCTTTGTCTTCCTCCTTCGTTTCTCTATATTTCCCTCTTTCAATATCGTCTGTCTTGCTTCCTGTTTTTAAAGACGATAATCTTTCTTGGGATACCTCAACGCGAAAATTTTGGTCTGGCTGTCTGTCTGTCCGTGACCCGATTCAGCTACTCGGCCAAAGTTCAACCACTTTTGAACGCCCAGCCATTTTGAACTGGCGTTTGCGTTCATAATTCTGAACATATTCGATCAGAAAGCAAATACTACGCATACCTGAGGCGAAACATTTATATGTAACTGTCAGGTCGTGTGTTATTTTATTAGAAAATACATAGCTACGCAGTTCTAAAGACCCTAGTGTTTTTTAGGCTGCGCTGAAAATGCGACGCTGTGCACGAACTGCGGCGCTTTGCACGAAAAGCCCTCTGCCGACGATAAGGTGCTGCCGCTGGCAGTGGCCCTTGGTCACGGTGTAATGCCCTAGGTTCAGCACAAGCTCATGTTTGAGGTGTGCAGCATCTTATGGCGAAGCTTAATCCGGTGGTGGTGGTGGTGGTGGTTTGCCGCGTGACCACCCTTACTGCGCATGCGCAAACCCTTTAAAAAAATAATAAAAACCTCCTCTCCCCCCTCTCTTTCCTCTAGGCATCCCTCCCCGCGGCAACCACACCCTCACTGCGCATGCGCCTCCCCTCCTCTCTCCCGTCCTACGCTCCCCCCCCTCTCTCCTCTAGGCATACCTGCCCGCGGCGCCCACACTCCCCACTGCGCATGCGCGTCCCCCCCCCTCTCTCTCCTACGCTCCCCCCCCTCTCTCGCCTCGCGACGCCGACGCAGGCAGCGTCTGCTAGCGAGTTTCTTGGTTGAAAAAAACCGGCACATCCCACGCACTGGGGGGAATCGATGTAATGCGAAGCAGCCAGCAAGAAGCAAATCATGCTGTACATGATGTGCATGCCATTATTGACATGTTAGGACCTGTCATTTGTGTTCATCATACAGTCACGTCACGCAATACAAATTTTGGTGTATACCAATCTAGCGAACTGGGCGCAAGCGTAGAATGAGCGTGGTATGTAAATGGCATTGTAGATGACATGCATACCAAGATTTTCATGTTACCACCTGACACTTATGTTCACCTAATTTGTTACCTCGGATCGCAGCGAGACGCGAGACCAATCTGCCTCCGTTTCGCATACGCTCGTATTCTCGCGCTTTGCGCATCGTGCAGGCGCCATCCGCGTTCCAGAGTTTAAACGGCGGACACTTTGTGAATTCCAAACTGTGTTCCTCCAATGCTTGTGCCCACTGAGGCGGGGTCGGTCAGAATAGAACGTGATGCGCGCGTCTCCCTCCTTGCATGATTAGAGACGTCGGGAAAAGCGACGCTACACAGGCAAAGCGCGAGCGCTGTAGAGTTCAACGCGACCAGCGTCCGTTTGGGCGCCCCGGCGCCCACCTGGCACCGTGCCAAGGCACGGCTGGACGGACAGACAGACGGACGGACAGACATGAGCATGAGACATTAAAGGCTTTCGCCTTAAAAATTTCCTGTATATCAAGCTAGTGAAACGTCCACGAGAGTGTCATGAGCGTGGTATGCAAGTCATGTTGCACATTACTTATCCTGATTCCCATATTACCACTTGTCATTTATGCTCGTCATACAGTCACGTCGCTCAATACGAAATTTGGTGTATATCAACCTAGCGAAACGGCCACGAGAGTGCATGAGCGTGGCATGCAAGTCATGTTGCACATGACATTTCATGATTTCCGTATTATCACTTGTTATTTATGCTCGTCATACAGTCACGTCACGTAATACCAAATTTGATTTTGGTACGTTAAACCCCAGATATTAATTAATTAATCAATACCAAATTTGGTGTATATCATGCTAGCGAAACGGAACCGAGCGTGTCATAAGCGTGGCATGCAAGTCATGTTGCACATTACTTATCCTGATTTCCATATTACCACTTGTCATTTATGCTCGTCATACAGTCACGTCGCTCAATACGAAATTTGGTGTATATCAAACTAGCGAAACGGCCGCGAGCGTGCGATGAGCGTGGCATGCAAGGCATGTTGCACATGACATGTCATGATTTTCATATGACCACTTGGCATTTATGTTCGTCATACAGCCACGTCGATACCAAATTTGGTGTACATCAAGCCAGCGAGACGGCCGTCAGCACCCCATGAGCGTGGCATGTAAATCATGTTGTACATGACATTCAGGTCATGATTTTCATATTACCACCTGGCATTTATGTTGGTCATGCAGAAATGTCTCATCGCACCAATTTTTGGATATATCAAGTTAAGAAAACGGCCTCAGGAGCACTATGGCCATGGCGTGTAAATTATACTTTACATGACAAGTTAGGCATGATTTTCATGATATGACAAGTCAGTCATGTTTGTCATACAGTCATGTTATGCCATACCAATTTTGGTATAAATCCCATTAACGATACGGCCAGGAGAGCGCAATGTCGTAGGCGCAAAGATGACATCAACAAGCACGTAATATAAACTGGTACTGTGCACTTCAAAGCGTTGTCATTTAAGGGAAGAAAGGGCACGGCGTGTGCTCCCGAGTGATGCGGTAACCTACACCTGTGCTCCTGCATACACTACCACACTGCGCTTCAGCAACACGGAAGGGAGGCAGAGCTTGAGCCGCAAACGCGCGCAGGCGTTCCGCGTCCCGCTGACCTCCGTCTCGCTCCACCAAGGCACGATATTCATCCGTCGACATCATCACCTTTCTGCACCGCTTACTGTAGCAGTTTTAAGGCGAGAGCCTTTAATGTCTCATGCTCACGTCCGTCCGGTGTCCGTCCGTCTGTCCGGTGTCCGTCCGGTGTCCGTCCGGCGTCCATCCGTCCGTCCAGCGTTTGTCCGTCCGTCCGTCCACACCCGCACTGCGCGTGCGCCAACCCATTAAAAAAATAAAAATAAAAAACCTCCTCGCCACCTCTCTCTCCTCTAGGCATCCCTCCCCGCGGAAGCCACACCCTCACTGCGCATGCGCGTCCCCTCCCTCTCTCCCCTCCTACGCTCCCCCCTCTCTCCTCTAGGCAACCCTGTCCGCGGCGTCCACACCCCCACTGCGCATGCGCGTCTTCCCCTCCCCTACGCTCCCCCCTCTCTCGCGTCGCGACGCCGACGCAGGCACCGTCTGCTAGCGAGTTTCTTGGTAGAAAAAACGGACTGCTGGCGCTGCACAACCGTTCACTGGCCGCCCCGTATATATGGTACTGAATCTTGACCTGCAAGGTGCTGCCGGTGGGAGATTTCTCCTCTGCGTTGTCGAACAATAAAAAATTCGCAGCGTGCGCGTTAACTAAAAGCGGACTGCGGGTCTCTGTGTCCAGTCCGAGTCTTCTCTCTCATTGCCCATTAGCAGCGATTAGGATGTTCCAGTAGGAAACACCGGTCCATCACTGCGTGCTTTGCGCCCCCCCAGGTTTCTCTCCTGTGCAACGCTGCGATGAGCGCCAGCGTCAACGCCGCCGCCAGTGTAAGCGTTAGCGCCCGCTGCTTCGCATCTACACATGGTTCCCTTTAGCGGGAGATGGTGTAATCTTTAAGGCGAAAGCCTTTAATGTCTCATGCTCACGTCCGTCCGGTGTCCGTCCGTCCGTCTGTCTGTCTGTTCGTCCGTCCTTCCATCCGTCTGTCCGTCCGTCCATCCATCCGTCTGTCCGTCCGTCCGTCCATCCGTCCATGTCCGTCCGTCCATCCGAGCTCTGTCACAGAGCCAGGTGGCCGCCGGGATGCGCAGACGGACGCCGGTCGCGTCCAACTCTATAGCACTCGCGCTTTGCTTGCGTAGCGTCCCTGTGCCTAGAGTTTGCAATCATTCTGACCGACGCCGTCTCAATGGACCCAGGCGTTCACGGAATACACTTTCCAATTTACAAAGGGTCCGTCAATTTAAGAGCTGGAACGCGGATGGCGTTTGCCCGATGCGCAAAGCGCGAGAAAATACTAACGCATGCGAACGGAGGAAGATGAGTCTCGCGTCTCGCTGCGATTCGCCGTAAAAAATTAAAGTAGAAAACACGCACCCATTCTGTTTGCGTGTTATGTCACTGAGAGTGTAAAAGAAAAAAGACATGGCATAATCAGTGGAATGGCCACACGCTTTCGCCGAACACACTTTGGAATGTACAAAGTGTCCTTCAATTTTTATTAGTCGATGCTATCGCACTCGAAGTAGTCGGCGGTGAAACACCGTTGGTGCCTGTGGAAGCTGCACTACTCCGACAACGAGCCGCCACATGCAGGGTTGCCGTTGGTGGCTACTTTGCGCCAAATTGGCTACTTTTTGACCCCGTCTGGCGACAAAAATTTGCAGTTGGCGCCATGGCTATTTTCTGGCTACTTTTAAGGTGCTGATTTGGCGCATTAAGTAGCCATTTTTTCTCATTTTTACTGACGGTATGCCTTGTTTTTAAGCTTTTTTCTCGCTTCAGCGGACGCGTATGGTCGTCCTCCCCCCCACCAGTAGGCTGGTGCGCATCGAGGAACCCTTACGCGACGCTTAGCGCGTCTCCAAATACGGAGTGGCGAAGTTGCGTGCGTGGTGACGAACGCGTGGCCGGCTCTGTGCTCAAGCTTCCCGCCATATATTGTGATGCTACGCTCAAGTTTTGCGAATAATTTTGAAGCGCAGTGCGTGATCTCGTGTAAACTTAGGAAAAACGACATCTGTACCAATATTTAGCTGGCCTGTTCATTTACAACCAGAATTTGGTCTGCAGCTTCAACGAAAATCTGTTTCAACCTACATGTTCCTACTGAACTGCTTGTTGGAATATTCTAATATAACTATGCGTCTGGCAAGAACTCATATTTTATACATAAAATATATGCACGCGTAATGAATTTATCGAAATTCGTTCATTTATTTCCAACTTACCGCTGGCTTTCTATGGTCTTACTTATTCAAAATGGTATAATTTATTGATCAATACTACAGAATCTGCTCATAATACCACTTCTGTTCCATTTGGCTACAAATTTGGCGATAATATTAAATGGCATGGCTACTTTGGCTACTTTTGGCTTGAGTTCTGGCTCCTTTTCAAGTCCACCCAACGGCAACCCTGGCCACACGCTAACATGACGCGAAAGGCAAAGAGCATAACTAGAGTGACACATAACTGCGTTTAGGGCGACTCCCCGAAGCTTGCACGGCGCTATCGAGACGTTTTCACCATGACCTCCGAGATTGCGCGCTGGCGCGCAATCTCGGATGCCGTGCTTTAACTGCGTCGTCGACGAATCGTTCTCTATCGGTGCTACTGTCATGCAGCATTACTTCTCTTCATCGCTCACAGACGGCGGCACCGCCCGGCGCCGCCAACAGAAAGCACCGAGCGAGAGAGATTGTGTGAGATATACAAAGTGTGTTCGGCGAAAGCGTGTGGCCATTCCACTGACTATGCCATGTCTTTTATCTTTTACACTCTCAGTGGGACAACACACAAACCGAATGTGTGCGTGTTTTCTTTTTTAATTTTTTACCGCGAATCGCAGCGAGACGCGAGACAGACGGACGGACGGACGGACAGAGGGTTCGACGGACAGACGGACGGACGGATAGACGGACGGACAGACAGACGGACGGACGGACAGACGGACGAACACCGGACGGACGGACACCGGACGCCGGACGGACACCGGATGGACGTGAGCATGAGACATTAAAGGCTTTCGCCTTAATAAGGCGCGTTGGTAGAATGCCTTTCGTCTGCTTCTTTACCTCAGTCGGTAGAGCGTCGGGCGCTTACCGTCGCGGGCCGAGGAGTGGGAGGTTCGATTGCGGGTGGGGGGAACATTTTGCTATAAGATTTTTCTTTCTCATTCGGCGGCGTCCATTTTATCAACGTCATATCCGTGACGGAAATAAGTCCCTAAAGTCTTGGTGGGCCCCGGCATAAAACACTTTCGTGTTAAAAATTCAGAGTGGTTGCGCAGCACATGTTCGCTTCTCTGCAACTCTGCAGGTAATGAAAGGAACGAAAATCAACATTAGGAGAATATGGGCGCAAAAATGAGTAAATGAAAATGCAAGTCCTGTAATCTATCCGAGATGATCAAGGTAGAAATTCTGGACAGTTAATTAAAAATAGTTTTTAAAAAGTTCATGAGTCAATCCACTCTGTAAATGTGGATGACAAGTGATGCTCTTTTGCAAACGTATTCATTTGCATTATATATTGATTGATCTGTTTTTACATGTAATTATAACTTTTGAATTTAACATATCCTGCTCTAAAGCAATTCTGCCTCGATGTGTCTGGACTACAAGTGCAGCGCATAGGCCATTTATGTATTTATACATTTGCTTATGTATTTCTTAAATTAAGTAGTTGTCTAGTAATTAACTTTTTTTACGTTTACTTTTTGGACCACTGGTGAGTAGTCGGTTTCGCCCAATTTCTATCGCAGATTCCTGCTGGGAGTGAGTAGGATGGCTTGCTAAATTTATGTGGCACATCTCTGCTCTTTTTCTTTTTTTGAGGAGGTAATTGTTGACAAGGTCCGTGGACCTGCGATAGGCGCATATTTATATGCCCACGTCAACCCGCTCGCCCGTTCGCCAGCTGCCGTTTCAGCTCACTCTAAGTGGCCGCGGTCGCTTTTACAGCAGAGCTGTTGTGGTCGAGGTTTGCCGTGTGTCGTAGAAAGGAAATTATCATCGTCAACAGGCACGTACTCTATTCCTTCTTTTCTTCATTTTCATCCTCTTCTGATTCGCGCCAAGAACACGTGCGCCGATTCGTTCGGCGTGAGATCCCATAACTTAGACGGGCGAGATAACGAGAACAGAGACAGGAGAAAGAAATAGATAGAGATAAACGGAGAAATTCATGGCGAAAAAGCTTTTAGCAAAGCAAGATTCGTACGCGCGTATCCACGATCCGAAGGCGAGCGTCGTAACCACTCGGCTATCCCGGCGCGCTAGCACAGTTTAGCCTCGCTTTGTATAGCATAGTATAGCAATGGGGTGGGGAAAGGAAGTGAGTGTGAGGAGGAGGGAAAGGAGGAGAGGGGCACAAGTACAGACACAGGGTTAAAGAAAGAGATAGAAAGAACGAAAGAGAAAGCCAGATTTAGACAGAAAGGAAGGAAACAGATGGAGAAAAATATAGAAGTCGAGAGGACGACAACAGGGACAAGGAAAGAGAGAAAGAAAAACATAGAAAGAAAGAAAAATAGAGAGAAAGAAAGGGAAGAAAGAGGGAAAAAGATAGAAAGGCGGAGAAAGAAATAGACGGAGAGAAAGTAAGATAGATAGGAGCTGACGCGAAAAAAAAAGGTAGAGAAGAAACTTCCCCATGTCCCGCTAAAGGGGACCGTGTATGGATACAAAGCAGCGGGGAGATGGTAAGCTTGAGCGGGAGAAACGTCGCCGCTCTCGTTTCGCGGCAGCGGCCCGGGCGCTCATCGCGGCGCTGCACAGAAGAGTGAATGAGGCGCGCGCGCTCCGTCATTTTCATACCGCGGAACTACCGTGGCGCCCCCCAGCGTAGTATGCAGCTGTCGCACCACCTGTCGTGCGCGCCGCTCCGTAGAGGATTCCTAGAGGAGAGAACGGGGGGGGAACCGTAGGAGAGGAGAGAGAGGGGGAGTGGACGCGCATGCGCTGTGGGGGGTGTGGGACGCGGGCGCCGCTCTGTAGAGTAGAGGATTCCTAGAGGAGAGAAAAGGGGTGAGCGTAGGAGAGAAGAGAGAGGGGGGAGGGGACGCACATGCGACGTGAGAGTGTGGGACGCGGGCGCCGCTCCGTAGAGTAGAGGATTCCTAGAGGATAGAAAGAGTTGAGCGTAGGAGAGGAGAGAGAGAGAGGGAGGGGACGCGCATGCGCTGTGGTGGTGTGGGACGCGGGAAGGAAGGACGTACTAGCCCCCCCCCCCCCCCCCAAACACATGCAAGCGAGATCAAGGAATGGGCTAGTTGGTGGTTCATGCTTGCGATGTAAAAACAGCGCATAATAGACAAGGACTGAAGAAGAGACGACACGACGCTGATCTCGCAACTGCGAGATCAGCGCCGTGTCGTCTCTTCTTCAGTCGTTGTCTATATTTTGCGCTGTTTTTACATCCCAAGCAAGGAATGGAGTCAACCTGGGCGAGAGACACCACCTACCTAACCATTGCTAAGCAGCCTCTCTGTGCTCTCCGCCGTGACTCTGGTGACTAGTGGCGGTTGACGGCTTTATTGTGCTACAGCGTTCTGGTTCGCATAGTGGGTGCGTCCCTACTTCATGAAAGTGGCCGGACGCGGTACGCGGGAGGGAGGGACGGACATAGCCCCGAGCAAAAGATGCTTCGCAATAAAAATACAAAGCATAGCCATGCATATTATAGTGTAGCAAGGGCTGACAAAGAGAGGCGAGAGTGTAAAAGCCTAGCAAGACAGTACCAGCTAGGTGCTCACCAACTCATACTGTCACCCATTTTCGTGTCACTTAGTCCAAGCTGGCATGACTTTTCTTTAATTTGAAAGTCAAGACCGTTCATGATGAAGATTATCTTCTGTTGAGTAGCTCACTGTTCCCATAGTTGTGAATGGCCTAGTTATAAAGTTTATAAAACGGATGCTTGGGCTAGTTGGTGATTTGGAATCAACATGTTTGCACAGCGCAAGAAACCGAGGACGTAGGGAGGACAGAACACGGGCGCTGACTTCAACACGGACACATCACGGCGGTTGAAGTCAGCGCCCGTTTTGTGTCCTCCCTACGTCCTCGTTTTCTTGCGCTGTGCAAACATGTTGATTGTAGTTATAAAGAGCTTCGCTGTAAAACGAACACTCACCGCCGCACGCAGACACATGTTTAGGTTGTAAGGAGTAAAGTTAGGTAAAAAACCAAATCAATTTGAGATATGAAAGGAAGTAGTGGAGTGTTTTGCTCTGTTTTGCTGTGCAAGACCAGGAATCCAACATCCGGGTCGAAGTCAATGGTCCTTTCTCGAGGCTTTGTAGGTTGTTTTGATATTACAGCGAAAGCTGCTGTGAGATCACGACAAGGGTTGTTCCTGCGCCGTAGTTGTCCACCGCCGCCGCCGCCGCCGGTGTCCGTAAGCAATATCGCACGAAATAAGAAAAAAGCTAAATAAATAAAAAAAACATCTGTGACAGAATGGGAATCGAACCCGGGCCTTCTGCGTGGCAGCCCAGCACTCTACCACTGAGCTACGCCGCTGCTTGAAACTGCGGTGCAAACTGACGCTATGCAGGATTCATGTCGGGTAAGGAATCGCGTTAACGTGTGTTGTAAAGCGTTTTAGAACAGTAAAGTAAGAACCTGGCGTCACACAATGTGAATTGCGTAACGAGTGGGGGCGTTCAATGCTCCAACCCATTACAAAAGCCTCAGGAAAAATTCTTCATCGTCGTCAGCCACAGCATCAACAAAGTGCACATAATGCGTTACAAGAGTGTAGCGGGTACCGTGCTTTTCTGAAGATGACGAATAATGGCATAGTAGACGCTTCCCCAATACACACAAATTATGATGATTTATGGCGTAGTGGGTACCATGCAAGTGCGCTTGTAGTAGTTGCCCCAAGAGTGTTTTAAAAAGGCTATAAAAAGGCCGGTCCCCCAGCTTTCGCTGTAGCTCTGCTGCGCGTTCCGCGCAGGCCTGGCGGTTTTTGTTCATGCTCGTTTTGTATGCTTGGAAATCAAGCAACATATCCACCGCGGACTCCACGACACCGCAGTTGTCACAACGCATACCTATAGTCTGGCTGTTGCGGCGAAGCTGACTGTTTAGGCGCGTGATGTTCAGCCGAAGCCGGGTGATATACTGCTTCCAGATGTCGCAGCAGCCTTCATCTGAGTTGTGGCCTTACGTTGCAGAAGTATGCATAGTTGTCTGACGGTGAACACCAGCTTGTATTACACTCTGTGAGCACATAGCGCTCTGCTATACGTGATGCTTCTCTTTGACAAAAAAAGTCGTACTTCTATAAATCTGCTGTTCGCATGCTTGCGAGCTACATCATGCGCCTTCTCATTACCTATAGTACCATAATTCCCCGGAAGACGTTTCTGTTCCACCACATCTCCCGAGTTAAACGCCAAGGGTTGTAGTTAATCTATGCCACTGAACAATATGTAACAGCTTAATTTAGCACTCTGTGGGCAAAGGCTATGGGATACGGCTTTCCAGTGATTGAAACAACCTAGTCTGCTTGAAGATAATCCAAAACTGTGCACAAGGGCCGAGCCACTGACTAGTATTTTAGTTTTGATTCCTTACAAAACCGAAATACTTCTTTGAAAGAAACGAAGGCAAAGGAACTGCATGGTAGAACAGCCTTGAGTAATTCGGCAATTTTTTTTCTCAGCTGCAAGATTTGAGACGTGCTCCACGTCATGTAGTTTTGTATATTTGAAGGGAATTACAAAAGCATTGTTCTACTCTATAATAAAAAAACAACGTTCAGAAACAGATGTGAAA
>JALIZH010017690.1:0-51230 GCA_030522465.1 Rhipicephalus appendiculatus
CGTCAATGTAGTTTATAAACCACATGGAAAGAACTCATCATTCGCAACACAATATGGCAGTAGTATTAGTCTCATAATCAATATCAACCTGCTTTAGCAGTCAGTCGTTCCCGCTCGTACCGCAGAAAGCCGCACGTCACCGGCAGCAGTTAGCCGCTGCAACGCCCAATCTCGGCGTTTTCAGCTTCTGATTTGTGTAATCGAAGGTGGAAATATGACATCGCTTGGGTCAGTTATGATCGAAACTACATTTTAGGCGGTTATTAGACTCTTTGTAATGGAATATATATCCACGATCTTCACAGCGACCGTGGCTCACGAAGTGCGGCCCTAAGCCAAATGCTCGTTTCGGCTAGAGTGAATTACTGCAGATCTAGTACGCGGAACGTAAACAAGGGGACAGAAAATATGTTCAAACGGGTGACGAAAAGTACAGTGTTCAGTGAGCAGTTCAGATGCACGATGTTTGCTACGTAGGTATGACTAACCGCTTAGCGAGACAGTGCGATTGCCGCAACACATCTGCGATTACGCTCGTAAGTTTTGGTGCAAAACGTGCCAGGTAGACGTTCTGATCCAAGGCAGCCCATAACAAACAAACAAACGATCTCCTGTCAGGTTGGCGCGAGCACGAAGAGACGAAAATCTGCGTTTCTAAGCGAGAAAACATTGCTATTGGATACCGGAATTAGCTATAACATGCAGAAAAAACAACCCGAAGCTTGTCTTTCGAGTGTGGAGTAGTGGGTAGCGTGTCAGGCTCAGAATGAGTAGGTCGTCAATGTAGCAGGTTCGAGTCCTGCGCGCTCGTTTTCTTTTTCTTTTTTTTGTCCCAGTGCACGTGTTTCAGCCTTAATTACGTTGTGGGCATAACCAAAATTTTAAAAAACAATTTAAAAGCCCGATTTTGGCCCATAACGTGTGTCCCAGTGCGCAGCGCGCCTGCGTCCAGTGTGCCCCGTGCAGCGTGCCAGTGTCCCAGTATCCAGCGCCACACTGGTCCCATAATCAGGTATGGCGCTGGGACAGTGCCACTGGGTTTTCCGATAGGGTCGGCCCAAGGTTGGCAAACATTGGCACAAATATTGGCCCCACATTGGATTTTGGGGTTTTGCTACACCTAAATGTACATTGGTCCAATAATGGAAGCCAATGAATGCCCAATGTTTGCAAAGATGGCTGCAGCCAATATTGTACGTCCAACATATCGCCAATAATGGTAAAGATGGCTTAAGCCAACATCGTCCGTCGTACGTATCGCCAACACTGTGTAAATATTGGCAGCTCCAATATTTCTTGCCAGCCTTTTTCGTTGGCTGCGCCGTCATTCTTTCTTTTCCAGCGTTTAACATCGGTTCTTGCCAGCCTTTTCGTTGGCTACGCCAATATCTTTCTGGCCTTTTCCACTGAATGTGTAGTTTAACATGAAGTAGATTTGTGTGCGTGTACATGAATTCGTGTTGTCCACGCTTTTCCATTTAGGTAGGCAGCAGGAATAATCACCTAGAAATCCTGAGAGCAAACAGAAGTTTATTCTGAATGTATACAGTGTACATATGGTAAAGATACTGCAAGTTTTGAAAAGAATTTCGCATTTCGCGCTTTGTTCTACTGATAGCTTGCTTGTAGATAATAGCTGTATAGAACCCACACTAATTATTTTGTATAACGATCTTATATTACTAGAGAGAGAGAATTTATTTACAGAAAGGCAGAGAGGTCGGCCTGAGCTAGTCTGCTCTGGCCTGCTACTCTACACTGGGGAGGGGGGGGACAGGGGATCGAAAGAGTGATGAATGACGATGGTAAGACAGGGAGATGAGAATATAGTCCTGTTACGCTGGGGCAAATCTAAAGACGTGCATCCAGTCCAGTTGCTTGTAAGAATGCTACGACGGCTCCTATAACCACATTTGCGCTGCTGACGTCAGGCCAAGGACCTAACACTACCTCATCGGTTAATGCTCTACCAAGATATCCTCCAATCGAAGAGATCATTTTCTGACGTTCTCTTGCGTACGCCGGACAGGTGCAAAATATATGTTCGAGTGTTTCGGGTAACTGACAGTGGCTACAATCGGGACCTGTGTCACTGCAGCCGATCAAGTGGGCATAACGTCTCGTGTATGCCACACCGAGACGGATGCGGTGAATCATGCATGTGATGCTTCGCTTTAGCTTGTGAGGCATACGGAACTTCATTTCTGGGTCCCATTTGTGCAGCCACTCACAAACACACAGCCAAAAATCATCTCTGTTAAGGCTTATTTGTGCTGTAAGTACATCGGGGCTCAAAAGGAATTAAGTGAAAAGCGAATTGTGGTATAAAATGAATGCATGAACATTACGCTTGGACAGGCATTCGACACAACTGTGATTCATATCCGCCTTGAACTACCAGTAAGTACATGGCCTATTTATTTATTAAACGGTGACTATGCTAGAGCTTGAAAGAAGGCGATAACTTAGAAACTATTGAAAATATCAGTGTTATAAATGCAGAAATCCTTTGCACGATGCGAGCGGTGAAGGAAAAATGAAAAACGGATGCTTAGCTGGCGCACAACAACACGATAAAGGAACCAAATAACACACGCAAACGCTGACAATTTCGCTAAGGGTGAGGACTTAACTAAACAACTTCAGCGCACACAACAAAGCGCAGCACATGGATTTACACAAAGTAAAAGGTCTAGAGAAAATACTGAGCACACATTTCCCATATGAAAAACACGGAAATTAACTTGCAATAAAGGAAAGAAAGGACTTACTGAACGCGATCCTAGCACAAATATCCAGCGGAAAGTTTGCGAGTTTTCAAAACACATCGGCGCTCATCTGCGGATGGCTTGTCAAAAGTCAAAACAATCAAGTCCGAAGATGCACACGGCAGCTGCTTTCTCACTGTAGCGGTGCCGTAGAACGTCATCGTCTCGGCATCCGAGTCCGTTTTTTCCCGATGACTCCCAACTGAATGCCGAAGGGCGCGCGGCCGCCGATGCAGGGAGCCCAAACAAGGGGAAGTACCCGCCACCGACTAACAAAGGATAGCCGCCGGCCAGAAGAGGCCGAAACGCGTGCGCATCTTCGGTCCCGTCGTCTCCCGCCAAATACCCTGCCCCCTCCCCCCTCTCCCCCCACACACACCCCGATCCTCGTTTTCAAAGGCAGTGAAAGCTCGGAACCGCTGTCGAACCATCGTGGGCGGAGCAGCCGTCAAGTGACAAGTGTTTTATGACCAGCCGCCACCATGCTACCCCACTGCCGGGAGGAGAGGACGTAAAATTCCTGAGCAAAACATGGCGTGGCACTGCTTCTCCGGCCTCCCGAACACCGAGAACATTTATTTGAAGTGAACACGTCTTGTGTGAAGCGCTGAGAGGGCAAACGTAACTGATCCCTCATTTAAAAATTCCGCGAGCGGTACCGAAGTCTTGGACAGCGCATCGCTGTAGCGCGCACACAAAAAAGCTACGATACTGCAATCTAACGAGTCGTGTATTAAACACAAAAATACGTGGTGTGGCTGAAGTAACATGAACTGTTTTGATTGTTCGCCGCTAATAAAGCCGTCAGAACAATTTCCGAGTGCACGCACAAAAGTCGAGCCAATGCAAAACGCCCATTGCGAAACAAAATAGAATTCTTTTCTGTTCTATTAACTCATCAACACTATCTATATACAGTGGCGTCTCTCATAATCATATCGTGGTTTTGGGACGAAAACCCGAAATTATTATTATTATTATTGTTAATATTATTATTATTATTATTATTATTATTATTATTATTATTATTATTATTATTTATATACTGCGTCAATCAATAGAAAGACATTGTTTTAAGGTTTTTTGTTGTTTTTACAATTGCGGTGTATATGCTGGCTGTATCGCACAATTAACGTTATTTTTTAACAAGAATTGCAAAGTTCAATTTTGTTCTTTTTTGCGTTTCCTTTTTCTTAAAAATCTTTCCAACAGCTCGAAAACTGAGTTGAGCACTTGGTGCGTATTTAATTTTACATTGCTGAACATCTGTAAAACAAATTTTGTTCAACTATTCAGCCTGCATTTTGAGCCTACCGAATGTCAACTCAGTAATACAACTCAGTAATGCCAACTCAGTAATGGAATGCCAACGCAGTAATCGAAGTGCCAGTATTGTTTGCTGACTGACGACGATAGACTGTTTTTGCCATCTTTATGGAATGACACTGCCAATATTTTACGTTGACTGGCAACGGTATTCGATTGTTGCGGTCCTTGCATGATGGCTGTGCCAATGTGTTATGTATGCTGGAAATGATGGGCCTTTGTTTCCGTCCTTATACAATGGCGGTGCCAATATTGCATGTTGGCTGGCTACCACGGCCCTTTCTTGCCGTCCTTGTATGATGGCACAATCAATATTGTATTTTGGGTGGCTATGACGGCCCTTTGTTGCCATCCTTGTACAATGGTAGTACAAATATTGTATTTTGACTGGCTACAATGGACCATTCTTGGCATCCTTATAGGCTGGCTCCGCCAACATTGGTTTTGTAATGGATTGACTGGCCCTTCATTGGACCATCGTTTGCCAGCGTATAAACAATATTGGGCCAATGTGCTGTGCTGCCTGGGAATCAATCGGAAGGTTTATTTTCCGAAATAATAAACATGTTTTTTTTTCTGTTTGCTGCTATCACTGCAAAAGTTCTGAATGATCCCGTCCTGCACCCACCACGAACTGATTGCCATGAGCCCGTTAGAAGGGTTCACATCTCATCGTCCTCATCACAACTTGAATCTGGTGTCACAGCTCCGCAAAACCAGCGGCGACAATGCACCATTTGCGTCGCTTCTATGAGAAATGCGTTTCTTGTACTTGAAGCCAAGCTGCTTCAGCATCCTCTGCATCGTCGTTGTGGACATGGTCGGTAGCGTCTCGTCCTCTTCGAAACGCTGCGCCACCTTGGCGATAGTTGGAATTTCGCCTCTCTCAAAAAAGATGTACACCACCCATCGAAAGACGCTAAGGTCAAATCATTCAGCTTCGCGCGATCACAGCATTTCCAATAAGAACGCTTGTTCGGTAGTAGGACTCTGCCCGCGTTCTCCGCCAGCGATTTCCACCGATAGAGCGTTCGCTCGCTCACCTGGGTAGGTTTTTCTGTCTTCTTGGTGAGTGAATCCACGCTTGCACTCTCCCCGCACTCGACGCGAAGCGCTAGCGTTTAAAGCTATCTACTTCGCCAGCTTGGGAAAATCGTGCACACTCGATGGATGGCTCACCGGCGGCAGTTTGTGGGACGCGTTGAAGGCACATGACCAACTTGGGCGACGCCATGTTGCCGAAAAGCGGCGCATCACCAACAAGCCTCCGCTCAGCCGCGTCCTTGCGGGCTTTTTCCATTAATTTCACGAATTATTAAAACACTTTGGACGCTTTAAAACATCAATCCTAACCATACTGTCAGTTTAAGCGTTTGTAGTGTGCAAAATAGTTCTGGATTGCTAAAATAGTTGAGGGACTATTTGCTGTGCTCACACAGCCTGATTGGACGAGAGAGTACTACCTTTGGCTGCACTGCCAGCAGCTTGTGAAACGGAGTATAGGGCGACACGACACGCTTAGCATTTCCCTCTAGTCCGACCGTGGCGTTCAATCGCACTTTAATATGCCGCGAGATGGCGAACTTAGCCCAAGTTCTGCGTCCCAATAGCGACACTCTTCTGGCTTCACGCCTCTCTCTGATTACGCTCTCGCCGCTAACATCTACATCTACCACAATGGTTTCTTTAATCGTTGATCATGGACGTCAATCGTCGGGATGGGGAAGTATCACCAAGCGTCAACAAGGGTGCATCCACGTTATACGTTGTGCAAACTTTCCTGTATCAATGTACATTAAACATTCAGTTACCTCTGTACGGGCACGTTTTACTTTCGTGTTATACCGATTCGTATGACGGAAGGATCAACCATGTTTTTTTGCATAAATTATGTACACCTGTGATATTCCTGATTGTTCTTCCTCTTGTTCCCCCCCCCCCCGCGCTGTAATCCTTGTATGGGCGTTGTGGGTACTAAATAATTCAAAAATAATTAATTAATTAATTGTCAGCACTCATAGAAAGAATGCGAGTGGTCACTTACTTGCTTTTGCGCAAACTCCAGATCAAAAAGATTGGCATAATGACCATCAATCTGAAAATCAGTAGTATTATACTTAGATTGTTCCACTATTAGATCGTACATCGCTTGCTCAACAAAGCTTGGGTCGAGTGGTTCCCAGGCACTTTGTCCTCTACTTGCTCGATCTTGCAGCAGGGTTGCAAATAGAACAATGTACAATATTTCGCTTCTCATTTCGATCTGTAATAAGAGGCAAAATTTTGCTCAACAGCTGGACAGGTTCAGGCGTAAATATTATTGATAGGCTAAAACTATGGACGTCACAGCACAAGTAAAGATCATTTATGGCACAAAGATAACCAGCTTTTCACAACTCAAGGTAATAGCACATTTACGGCATTGCATTCCGTTTCAATTAGCGAGCTTCATGAATGTCTGACATCCTGTCAATAATTTATCACATGAATATCTGATAGAATGAGAAGTTTGGTTTCACAAATCTATTGTGCTCCCGTTAGGTAAAGGTAGTTTCTGCGTCGATGTTAGTATGGGTTCCTCCATTCAGAACACAAATAAGGGAGTCCTAATTTGCATTAAAAAAATCTAAAGCATTCCACTGTGTAAAGGTGCCACCAGCGTCGCTGACGGGCTTACTCCTGTCTCTGGTGCCGCTTAAAGCTAGCTTAGCTTAGCCTTAACCGATGCGAAGCAAGTTGAACTGCTCGCCCAGTCTGTCTTTTATCTTTTTTTACTGGCTTCGTGCTTGCACTCCCTTTTTTATGAGAATATCGACTGTACAGGTGTATAAGACTTGATGCGCGAACGCGGCTCAGCGTGAGAGAGGGGCTGAATTTTAGGCGCGATATGACATCGGGCGCGCGACGTGCTCGCGCAAAGCGCACCCGTGAACGCACACTCGAAGCAATGTAGGGGTGCGCGGTGCGCGTGAAAGAAAACCGCACAATCTCCTAAGGTGGTAATTACAATTCATGTATCATACCGTCTTCGCCGGGTTGGCAAAAACGCTTACCGTCGGCGTGGCTTTCCGAGTGACGTCAGCTCCCCGTAACCTCGGATTAGCACATCTTCTGGCTTTAAAGGAGCCGCATCTTCTGCTTGACCGGTATTTTGGCAGCGGCGGCGGTGGCACCGGCATCATCACTTACCCTGACCCTCCTACACGCAGGTTTTTTTCCTGTTTCCACGTGCGGAGACCTTTGGCTGCCGCTTGAAAGCTTCACGACTGCGTCTGCGTGGGATCCTTCCTACTTTGCCACATCATACCGTCTTCGCCGGGTTGGCAAAAACGCTTACCGTCGGCGTGGCTTTCCGAGTGACGTCAGCTCCCCGTGACCTCGGATTAGCACATCTTCTGACGAAGCGAGATGGGTTCATTGAAAAAGCCCGGAAAAAGCGCATATCTGCCTCTGATCTGGGTCACTCTGGTGACACTTCCATTTTTATAAATGAACACTTGTGCCCAACACTAAAGAAGCTCCTCGGACAAGCTGTAGCGCGAAAGAAAGAAAGCCAGTGGAAGTACGTGTGGACACGGGAGGGCAAACTTTTCGCGCGGAAAAGTGACAACTCACGTGTACTTCGCATATCTGTCGTTCAAGACCTTGAAAAAATGGAGTGATCTCACCTGTGAATCAGAAGTCTTCCCTATTGAGGCCCTTCAATATGGCTGATACACTATTCACACCTAGCGACGTTAGCAGAGTACTTTCTTCGAAGAAAAACCAATGTACGTCCTTCTTGCATTTGAACACTCAATCGGCACGCAATAAGGACGATCATCTCAGCGCGCTGCTGTCCTCTTTTGGTTTTGCATTTGACATTGTAATGTTGTGCGAAACGTGGTATCGCAACGACGAAGTACTGGAAGTGTCTGGTCATGTTTCACATTATCTGAACCGACGCGATAAAAAAGGAGGCGGTGTTCTATTGCTAACTAAGAGTAACCTGCATTGTGAAGTGCTGAAAGATTTCACTCAAACTACTACTGACTTTGAAATCTTGACTGAAATCTTGACTTGAAATTGATAAAGCAAAAAGATGCCCTTTTCAAACAGTTCTTATGTTCAAGAGACGCAGCAGACTTAGCCGCGTTTAAAAAACTCCGGAATAAAGTAAATGGGTTTCTAAGGGCAGCAAAGACACAGTACTTCGAGAAGTTGTTCCCTGCCGAAACGATAATGCGAACCGATGTAACATGGAAAAAGCTAAATAGTTTACTGCATGGAAACCAAAAGGCAGATAATCTAGAGGAATTAACAGTAAACAGTGAGCTCATATCAGGCGTGGCATTAGCTGACGCTTTTAACAACTATTTTGTATCACTTGTAAATAGTTCCTATGATCCCCAATGCATAGAATATTTAAAACCGAAAATCGTTCAAAGTGCATTCCTAAACCCAACCGATACTCAAGAGATACAAAGCATGTTTCGCAGTATTCGAAATAGTAAAAGTTGCGATATCGATGATCTGCAGATTCGCCCAGCAAAGCATGTACTAGATCTAATCAGTCCTGTCTTAGAGCACGTGTACAATCTTTCGCTGGCGAACGGCATATTTCCAAGGCGCATGCAAATCGCGAAAGTAACAGCACTTTTCAAATCTGGCGACCGAAACACGTTCTCGAACTATAGGCCAATATCAATCCTGCCTATTTTTTCTAAATGTCTCGAAAAGCAGATAAATGTAAGAATAACCTCATTTTGTAACAAGCACAATCTGCTTACAGATTTTCAATTTGGATTTAGAAAAGGCCGCTCAACTGAGCTAGCATTATTGACTCAAAAAGAAATAATTCTGCGAGGCTTTGAAGAAAATTTGGTTACCCTTGGCATATTCATTGATTTTTCAAGGGCCTTCGACACCATCAATCACAACACTTTACTAACAAAACTTGAGATTTACGGCTTTAGGGGAACATTTCTGAATTTAATTAGAAGTTATCTGCAGTATAGGTACCAAACTGTGGTTATAGGCAATCACTATTCAAAAAATTTACCGATACGTGCTGGGGTTCCCCAAGGAAGCATACTTGGACCACTATTGTTTAACATTTATATAAATGATTTAACGAATATCAACACTACGGCGCGATTTGTTATCTATGCGGACGACACCAGTTTATTTATGACTTCCAGAAACGTTGAAGAACTAATCAGCACTGCCAATGATATTCTAGAACAAATAAAAAAGTGGAGTTTACTAAACTCACTAACTATTAATGCTACCAAAACAAAAGGCGTGCTTTTTCAACCAAAGAACAAAAAACAAGTTGTCCATGGATGTCTTCAAATAGGAACTTCCGTGATCGAAGTAGTACCTTCGGTCAAAAGTTTAGGCGTCATTTTTCAGGAAAACATGTTATGGAATGAACATGTCAACATTATTGCCAATAAGCTTGCTCGAGTTACAGGTATCCTAGCAAGATTACGCCTCTTGTTGCCATTAAAAGTGAAGCTCTTACTTTATAATTCTCTTTTTTTATCCCATATCAACTATTGTCATCTCGTATGGGGCAACACAACTGGCTCTAACATCAACATTTTATTCCTGTTGCAAAAGAAAGCCGTTCGAATGATTTCAAATGCTCCATTCGATGCACACACTGATCCTATTTTTGACCAGTTAGATATCATGCAAATAAAGACAGTGTACAATACAATTTTGCAAAAACGTTTTTTTAATGGAAAGAAAAAATAGCATGGGTTTTCTAGAGCATCTGTCAAGACTCACATTAAATTCAAGCACGTTCAGTACACGTCACAAAGAAACCTGGTATGTTCCACATTTTAGAACAAATTATGGAAAACAAATGCTACATCATGCCTTACCATCTTTACTTAACTCTCTTCATTAATTGCCATATTTCCTCTCTCGAAGGATGTGGATGTGCCGATCATACATCTTATTCATAATTGTGTTTGCAATGAACATGCATTTATATTAAATGTAAACGGCGACGCGTTTTGTGAACTTTTGTACATTCGTTAGCGAATATTTAGTATGCTTGTATGTTTATTATGTATATTCTTTGTATATTCTTATAATGAAAGTGTTTAAGCGTCGCGTTTCAAACTTTATATATGAATTAGTTCGACGTTTCAGATACTAGTGTTTTTTAAATTATCTCTATTTTACTGTTTTTCTTTTTCCTGAGGGCTGCAGAAACACATTTTTTTTTGAGTAATTAATGTTTAGCCATGTCTTTTGTGCACAGTTTTTTTCCCTCTGTACATGAATCTGTTTATGCATTGTACTTTTGATTTCGCCCGTGTACTGTTTGTTGCCAAAAAAGGGATACAGACCTCGTCAAGCCGTAATGTGGCTTTTTGTCTGTGTTCCTGTTATCTGTACCATGTATAGATGCGAAATAAAGTTCAAGTTCAAGCATCAGTTAGATTCAGCGGCTTAAAGATATACCACCCAAATAAAGCGACGACAATAGAACAAACCAGCAAAACGATGCGAAGATTGATGAAAATGCACAGGCGTTCGTTCCGGCTCGATGATGCAACCTTCCCGACGCGTCATTTGCAGGCGGTGAACCTTTGACAATGTGCGGAGTTCAATTGAAAGCAACCCACACTGCGGTATGACGTATGTGAGTGTGAACATCCAACAACGACAGCTAGGCGTCACAAACACGAGGAATCAAAACACAAAGTTGTTTCAACATACAACCGTAATTGGATGTAAAAAATCACAGCATATCCACGAAGTGAATGATGGTGAGTGGGCCAAGCTCGGAGGGATCATTCGGGTAACCGTGCATCCCCCCCATACATTGCCCACTCGATCATGCAAAGACGTGACAACACGTGTCACGTCTTTGCATGATCCTGGGTGTTCGATCGTGAGCTGGGCACGAGCGTCGCCGACTTGTGTTCCGTGCGCTCCCAGCCTCAGCGACAACGCCAGTTCGCGTTCCACGACAGAGGAAGACGATACCACCTACTCAGACGCCGAAGTCTACACCAGTGCTCGACGCAACGCCTCGCCTCCACATGCATCGCCACAAAACGCTGCTGTGAGTTGTGAAAGCCACGCGTCCTTGGCTATGGGTTGTGCCGCCGTGAGTACCGGAGCCGCCGCACGCTCCGCAGATACCGGCTGCCGTGGTTTTGCATGCGACTCACACGAGAGCACTGTGGAGCTGACTACCTCCTCTCTGGTGAAGTTCACCTCACCTTTGATCACGATGGAGACCACCTCCGGTGCTCGACTCCGAGTACCGCGTCGGCCCAACGATCCCAATTATAACAGCGCCAACTATCCTCTTTAATCGTCAACTATACGAAAACCGCTAACGCCATCTAGTGACATTATTGCCAAAGACATATACACACAACGCCATCTAGTAAGCAATTCTTAAAACTAACTTGAAGTGGCTACTACAACATACTATTACAGAGGAGGGAGCGACCCACACCCTAAGGAGCTTCGCCCCTAAAATGCGAGGAGACGGCGAGAAATCACTACTACTGCAGTCGTTGCATGCACGCGTTGCGTTACGTACTAATTGAGGTAGTCGAAACAAACGATTTCAGGCGAAGAATTGAGTCAGCCAAAATGGAAGGCGAGACAGAGCTAGAACTTTGTTCTTTTTACTGCGGTGATCCACGCTTGTGTACTTTCTCTCTCGTACGATTTGGATTTGTCCGGTAACCGTTATACCTTTACTGGTGGATCGCTTGCCTTGGCACTGTCTGCCCTGCTGTGGCACAAAGCATATACTTCGGACCTCACTTCCGCTTTCGTGGGGTTGCTTCTGCCATTGTGGAAATGCAGCGTTGCAAATAAGCCTCTCGATTCAGCGTGCCAAACTCACGGCACAACGTCTAAGTTCCCCGCACCGACCGAAAAACGCGTGCGCACGTGTGCCACCGCTGTTGGCGCGCAGTGAAGCAGGCTCAATCGGCTGCGCACGCGTTCTTCTTATTTTTTTGCACGCTGCGAAAGATCGTTCACTACAGTACGCGTTCGCCACTGCCAGCATGCACATCTAAACAACAATCATATGTTTTTCAGAGTATAGACAACGTGGAACATCGATCGAGTGCGTGGCTGCATTTCGCAGTGCATATACACCAGGGGTCTCAAACACGCGGCCCGCGGGCCGTATGCGGCCCGCGGCCCTCACATGACTGTTTTTGCCCCTCGTATTTTATTTTATTGATCTTATTAAGTATGTTCCTGAGGTACAAAGACCTGACTGGTTTAACGCATTGTTGCGTGAGGCGTCCCATGTGTTCACTTTGTTTTTAAACATAACCGTGAAACAAAAAATTGGGGGGACCCTTAAGCTTCACCTTTAAGAGTTTGAACGGGATAGCGATATCCTGTCCCTCGTACTTCAATTACTTAGTGCATACTATGTATTTAAAGGTGAACATTTGAGACACTTCTGTCTGGTTGGGAAGGAAATAACTTTGGGAAAGGGACACCAACCAAGTTATTCAATTAAAGTAATAACATAGTTTTACTTTAAAATGAAGAATCCCGACGTTTCGGGTCCAAATCGGACCCTTCTTCAGGGGTGACTGAGTGGCACCAGGGAGAAACAGTTTTTGGTGCCTTCTTCTCAAGGCGGGGGGGGGGGGGGGGGCGCTTGTTTTCACCGACGTGACGTAGCCCATTGTAGTACACACTCGGGAGCGCGCCAGCCGACCGGTTCACGTTTCCAGGAGTTGCCTGAATATGCCACGATTCCACAAAAAGCCGCTTGTGGAAACTGACCTCACAGTCGACGACGCGGGAGTTGTCAAAGACGATGCGGTAGTCGTTGACCTCGCTGTGCTCTGCCAGCGCGCTCCTTTGTCGGTAAAACTTGCGGACGTCGTTCCGGTGCTGTCGCAGCCTCTCCGAAAGGTTTTTTGTCTCGCCCACGTACGACGCGCCACAATCCGCAGAAGGGATAGAGTAGACCACTCCTTGCGCTTTCTCTTTAGGTGGCCTGTCTTTTGGGCGCGGGAAGAAGCGGCCGAGAGTAGACGTTGGCTTATGCGCCACTTTTATTCCCTTCCTCGAGAGAACACGTGCGAGCGCTTCGCTGGTGCCCTTGACGTAGGGAATGCAGACGCGCCCATGCTTTGGAGGCGACGGGTCAGTGCCCTCTTGAAGGGGTCGGGGGGGAACGGGCCTGGCGGCTTGCAACCCTCGCAATGAAAGCTTTAGAGTAGCCGTTGTTTTGAAGGTCGGATCTGATATTCTGTTCCTCATCTGCCCGTTTTTCCTCCAAAGAACAGACCCTCTGTGCACGGGTGAGTAGAGATGATACCACAGCTGCCTTATGGTGGAAAGGGTGGTTGGAACTAGCGTCGAGGTAGCGACCGGTGTGGGTTGGCTTCCGGTGCACCGAGAACTGCAGCAAATCTCCCATCTTTGCAACTAGGACATCAAGGAACGGCAAACAGTTGTTTCTTTCCCGTTCCACTGTGAACTGAATGGCCGGCTCAATAGAGTTCAGGTGGGCTGTGAAGGCGTCCACGGCCGAAGTTTTTAGGATGCAGAAACAGTCGTCGACATACCGTAAAAATACCTTCGGAGTGGTGCCAGCCGACTGCAGGGCTCTTCCTTCTACCGCTTCCATCACGAGGTTCGCTGTTGTTACAGACACAGATGCCCCCATCGCTGTACCAGTTAGCTGTTTGTAGTATTCTCCGTTGATGGAGAAGAACGTACTGCTGAGACAAAACGTTCAGCATGCGGCACAGTTCGTCAACGCTCAGGCTTGTTCTGGCTTTGAGGTTCTCGTCACACTCAAGGGCCTCACGCGCTGTGGCCACTGCTAGTTGGATGGGTACGCTTGTGAAGAGGGAGATCACATCAAATGACACGAGGCATTCGTCTTCGTCAACAGGTACTGGAGAAAGGAGCTCAACAAGATGGCTACTGTTCTTCACGTGGGTGGGCGTGTTTTCCCACGAGAGGTGCCAGAATCTTGTGCGAAAAGGTCGACAGGGCTCGGAGTGGAGAAGATGGGAAATCCACAATCGGTCTCAAGGGAACACCGGGCTTATGGGTCTTGGGAACCCGTAAAAGCCGGGCGCACTGCCGTTCCTGCACATCAAGCGAAGGTGCAGAGCTCTGGCCTCCGGGTGTTTCACGAACACGTCCCTTAGGAGCTTGTTGAGGTCTCTCTGTACCTGTGCTGTAGGGTCCCTTCTTTAGTTTGCTGTATGTGCCACTGTCAAGGTGGTCTTGAACCTTGCGGTCGTAGTCTCCCCGGTTAAGGACAACAGTGGCGTTCCCTTTGTCCGCAGGCAAGAAGACAATTGCGGGGTCCTCGCGCAGCTCCCGTAGGGCTCGTTTTTCCTCGGTAGAAAGATTGGACGGTTCCTTCTTACTGAGGTCGTGTGCAAGTCGCCTTCAGTCTCACAGATTCCCGGACACTGGAGTCACGATGACGGATCCCGTCCTCCGCGGCTGCCGCGAACTTCGCCAGGGGAGGTCGACTTCCCGACATATTGAAGCCGTGGCCTTTAGCAAGGACGCTAGTCTCTGGCGGCGACAACTTCCTGGACGAGAGGTTGAAAACAAAGTCCGAGGCTTTGGAGCTCAGTGGCTGCCTTGGCCGCATCAGAGCTGAGAGCTTCTTACCCTGGGAGGTGGGCTGTTTCTCCGCTGCGCTTGAGGCGACAGAGCACGTGAAAGAGTTCACAGCGGGAAAGAGTCCACCAAGGCGGTGCTCCAGTTGTCGACGAAGAAAGAACAAGTCCAGACCCATCCTTCTCCCCGCTGCTCTGCATTCGTGGACACGGGCGATCACCAAGCGGCGTTCGGCTTGGGCCAACACCCTGTGACCCTCGCTGTTGTGGAGGACAGGTTTGATGCGAAGGCTCCGGGGCACCAGATTCCGGTCCCGGCACGTAGAGAAGAAGTCCAGATGCGTCTTGAACACAGCGATGCTGCGTGTGGTGTTTACGTAGCGTTTCGCGGACACTGCTGTCTCTGGGCCGAAGTCAAGGCGTAAAGATTTAAAGGTGAACATTTGAGAGACTTCTCTCTGGTTGGGAAGGAAATAACTTTCGGAAAGGGACACCAACCAACTTATTCAATTAAAGTAATAACATAGTTTTACTTTAAAATGAAGAATCCCGACGCTTCGGGTCCAACTCGGACCCTTCTTCAGGGGTGACTGAGTGCAGCATGCTTTAAACCGCGCGCAATTATGGGCGTGAAATGTTTTCGAACTTGTTATGTGCCCACTACGGGGTCTTAAGGGAATACGCGCAGTAACGTGTGTGCCTTTTGTAATGGGTGGACGGCTTTGAACCACGATGTCGTTACGATATTCACATCTTTTGACGCCCGATGGCAATGTACGCTTGTACCACGCAATATTACTGCGATATTACATGTTGTATTGTGACGCCTGTATACATGACGCGTGTGTTTGTAAAGCATGAAAGTTATTTTCACTGAATTTCCAAGCACAGGAAGTTATTTTTGCTTTATTTCTAAGCAGACGCGTGGCTGTGCCCATCTTGCAGAGGTGCTTAGCCTCGCCACTTTTCTTGTGTAGCAGATTATGAAGAACTCTTCCTGGACTATAAGGACTTTAACCTTCGCGTTTCTTTCCCAACAGTGCTTGCATGCTTATTGTCGCTACGGAACTGCAGCAGTGCAACTCTATGCGATACTGTGTACTATTTTAATACGCATTCTATTAACTACCATGAGGAAAAAAAAAGAAGACGCGTGGCTGTGTGGTAGAACACCTGCTTGCACGCAGACGGCCCGGATTCGACTTTCACTCGGACCCGGAAATTTTTATTTTTTATTTTCTTTGCATTTTTCTCGATTTTTCGGTCACGGACAAGATGTTGATGTTTCGCTCACAACCAACGACGCCGAAGCCGGAATTTCTGCGAAATGAGCTCTTTAACGCTATCGCGTTTAAATTATATTTCACAATCGACGTGCAGATTTGAGTCAGTTTCGAGATCGGTATCGATTTTTGGAGCGCTGGCACCGAACCTCCTTCAGAAATTACCTGTATATGAGATATGGGAAAATTTGCTTTCAAATGACAGCGTTTTCAAGCAAATTGTGCAACCCCCCCCTCCCCCCGCGCTTCTACCTTCTTCACTGCCCCGGCCCTTGCGGGACTAAATTGCGTGACTGCGGCCCCCAGGCTGATTTGAGTTTGAGACCCCTGATGTAGACCATTAGGTGTTTTTAACGTGTAACAGAATGAAGCTGTTACACGTGTAACAGAATATCGCGTACTTCAGATATGCGTTTCGCGTTAAGTCGGGCGTCGTTGTTGTCTATCATCTGCTCCACATCGTAAACATGATAAACGAACTTTTCTCCTTTTATTACGTTCGCTTTTCGAAGTGCCAGTCCAGCTGGGAGATCTTTTCCAAGCGGTACATTGCGAAGCGCTGCAAGTGCAGGGCAAGAGCTCTGCACGTGCACGGAAGCGAGTGGCAGCGCGGTGGAGAGAAGGGAAAACGCGCGACGTTTACCCTCAGTTTCTATTTTTTGCGACGCGCTGCAAGTGAAGCGAGAGGGCTGCACGTGCACGGAAGCGAGCGGAAGCGGGGCGGAGAGGACAGAAAACGCGCGACGTATGCCACCAGTTTCTATTTTTCTGCCAGAGATGGCGCTGCCTGTCAAGAGTCGCAGCGCCACTAAGCGGTGCTATGGGAACCCATATCGGAGCTCTGCGCGCTTCAAAACTCATCCGGACTGGCAGCTGCACGAGGCGCATCGCTTCGGAAAGCCGAACAGCTGTTCTCTAGTGGCATGTGCTGCCGATCTGAGGTAGGAGTTCAAGAAAAGTGTTCACTTGCAGAGGAGATGCGGCTCTTAGACTTTTCAGATGACCTTGCGCCGCAATACATCTCTGTTGTATTTCCCACTGCGATTAAATTGCACGCTTCAGATATACAAACCATGTTCTTTCTGCGTGACCTGTGCGACGCTGTGCTGCATTCCTCGACTCATTTCTTTAGCCACAGGTATCTTTACACCCTTCGCGAAGGCGTGTGTCATAGTTTTTCGAAATAAACAAGGCATGGGCATGTGCATGAGTGGTGCGCCGCACACCAAACAAAAATACAGATCGCGCGTTTCGACTGCATATGGAGAGAGCGGCCCCAGTAACGCTGTTTTAATACACAGAGGTTGTTTAAAATGCCTTGCGGTCGTAATCTATCGCAATGATTGAGTGTTGTCGATCTGGTTTTCTTGAACGCTATACGTTTACGTTCATTGATTTATCCTTTCAAAATATCGTGCTCTTTGCTTTCGCATGCCATGGAGGCGTGCATTGGCGCGTGCCGCGCGCTATTGCAAACAGCATACAAGCATACAAGTTAGAGCTGTGCACGGGCTCCGGGTAGCCCGAAAGCCCGAGCCCGGCCCGGCCCGCGGGCCGGGCTCCGTTATGCGGACGTCTTCTTAACTCGGGCCCGGCCGGGCTCGGGCTACTCATCTCGGGCATCGGGTGGGCCGGGCCAAGTGCAAAGCCCGCATCAAACCAAAAAAATATAGACGTTGTGCCGGAATTGTTTTCTAGCACTTAGCGATGAGCACACAGATCACCTTTGTGATTATTTATCCAAACAATCATCCTCCTGTCCTGCATCATAGATAATAAACTGCTGGAAGAACAAGGAGTCTAATTATTCTAAGCTTGTTATGCTTGCGAAAAAGATATTTGCGATTCCGGCTACCAGTGCGAGCAGCGAACGGAACTTCAGTTCGACAGGATATGTGATGCACCGCACTTCACTGAAGTCCGAATCACTGCGCAGCTTGTTATTTTCACAGAACTTGTAATCTAGGTATACACATTAACATATGTCGTTTGCATATGTTTAACTTTGATATGTTGAATAAAATCCAACATGGTCAAAAAGTGATATCTTGTCTCCGCAGCAAACTTTCATAGTGTCGGGCCGGACCGGGCCCGGGTTTGTGTTTTTGTACGTCGGGCCGGGCCGGACGGGCTCGAAGCCCTTTGGGGTCGGGCTCGGGCGGGCCTGCGACGCAGTCAATGGGCCCGGGCTGGGCTCGGGCTTGAAAATTAGGCCCGTGAACAGCTCTAATACAAGTGCCCGCGATCAGCAGAAAGATTAGTATGACTATCTACCGAACAAATAGCGTCATCTGTAGTACGGCCAGAGAGAGAGAGAGAAAAGCAAAGGAAAGGCAGGGAGGTTAACCAGGTTGCACCCGGTTTGCTACCCTACACGGGGGGAAAGGGGAAAGGGGAGGAAAAGAATAGAGAAGAGAAGAAGGGAAGAAAGAACAAGTAATACGCTTGCACGCATAGCAGCGTGCGCGGCGCAACTGTCACAGAGTACTAGTGCCTTCGACTGTCGTGTTCGCAGCGCATGCTGACCGAAGGAAGCAGAAGAAAAAACTGAAAAATTGAAGGACACTTTGTACATTCCAAAGTGTGTTGGGCGAAAGCGTGTGGCCATTCCACTGGGAATGCCGTAACCGGGTACATCCTGGCATCAAGAGTTGACATGTTTCACTGTAGGTTTACGGAATCTTTTTAACACTATATATATATATATATATATATATATGGGTCACTCCATATCAAGTGTAGCAGATCAATTTTCACCATCTCCGTTCCTGCTGAAAAACATTATGCAGGTATATGTGAAGTGAGAAGTACTTACTGAGGCGTTATATTTCGCAAAAAAAAAAAAAATGTGTTGCGTTTGAACTTTGGGCACCCAAGTGAAACTTTGTCGCGCTAAATAATTGATATAATGTTACTGGTCTGAGAAATTACTACGAAACAATTTTTGTTTAATCTTAAGGCGCTGGTCTTTCATGACTATGATAGTTTATACATTTTTTGTCTTAACTTTCTTTATTTTTGGCCTTGGCGAAAAATTGCAATATGCTGCATATTTAGCGTATTTTATAAAAAGCACAGATTTTTTTCGCGAGTAATATATTCACAAATTTGTGTTTCATGGGTTCCTATAATAAATGATGAAAATACTTCGGGAGCGTATGAAGCAAAAACATTGCTAGAGTATTGTGACAGTGAGAAAGTTGGAAAAATGGCATTTTGACTCATATTCAGGCTTCATTTTCTCAATGTAGCGGTCCAAGTAAAAATATGGCTTATATATTGTTGCACAGTATGCTTTGTTTGTAAGACATACAGAATGTTTCAAAAGAGTAGTTTTTTTGTTTTCAGGGAGAAAAACATTTTCCAGCTGAACAACTACAAGGTAGTAGAAAGTTTGCCTTGCCTCTCCTTCACTGCATAGCACGTCAGCGCAATATTCTAGCGGGAGCTTTTCGGTGGCGAATAATGCAAGTCATACAAAAGCTTGTCAGTTGTTTAGGTAATACTGCTGTATAGAACGTCAAAAAGGACAATAGTGCAAATTTTATGGAACGGTATCTTCCCCTTGGACCATATATAATAGGGCAGGTTATATTCAACCGCTTCATAGTCCCAAGGGGCAGAATTATAATGTAGTCGGTGGCCTGCAATACAGTATTGGGGCGTTGTGTTTGGCTTCGGAAAATTAATGCACATGGTCTTAATAATAATTAATGGCATAATTAAGGTATAGTTTACTTAGGGTGTTTTTATGATGTATGAGGTATAGGCCGATGAGTGATTGCTTACCACTGCTTTGCATGATGAAATTATGTATCCCAGGTGTTCACGATGGAGGTGTACACGAAAAAAAAATCCACGCCATCTCCACGAAGTGAATGCTGATGAGTGGGGCGAAGCTCCAACGCTTATCGGTAAAACCGTGAAACGTTCGCCCCACACATCATATAAAATGTTTATTAATTTACACATCGATGCAATTATATACATAAGATGTAATTATTTACATATCCATGCAATTATATACGCAAGATCATATACATGCAATTATGTAGATAATGTATACAATAGACCCTTTAGAGAATTCAGCGCCACCTATCGAATGAAACCGAAAACATGTTTTTCCTCCATGTTTTGTTCACCCACGGCGATGCACGCAGCTGATACGAGTACGCGATAATCGCAGCAGGCAGTTCTGACTCGCTGCAATCCCTCTTGCGTGGTTTTTTGTGTACGGATTTGACCAGTAGGCGAGCCTTGGCAATGCCGTCATGTTGCTGTGTTCCCTTCTGTAGCCAACGGAGCGTCAGAGATGAACACGGAAACAAGGTACGTGCGTTAGCCTGTTCGCGTACTGAAGTAGTGAGTGTTTGCTTAAAAAATGCGCCAGGAGCGTACCGTCAGACGCACGAACATGTGGTAGCTCGTGCTTACATTGGACCTAGTGTAATGGGGTATGCGATATGGCTGATAACTGCGTTCGTATATACCGTTTAATATACTGTGCGGTTATTCGTCACCTCTTCGATAGCTGGGCCTGTACGTATACGTACGGCTGGACAGCGGTGTCACACGGTGCTCTGCTCATTGCGATTAAGGTGGATATGGATGAAATTTCTGCACAGTGATTAGCTACCTTCCGCAGCTTGCGCAAAAGAGTAACCTGCGATCAAGAAGTAAGATCCAGATCAGGCCCCATCGCGATCAATCGTGACACCCTTGCGACACGATAGAAAAGTGTCGCCAGTACTTCGTGTTCTCTGGCGGAGGGACGAATAACGTTTTGAAACTCGCGTGGAGCAGAAATTACACCTTGCGGCGAACTTAATCATGTAAGTTGCGTCAGAGATGAACACGGAAACAAGGTACGTGCGTTAGCCTGTTCGCGTACTGAAGTAGTGAGTGTTTGCTTAAAAAATGCGCCAGGAGCGTACCGTCAGACGCACGAACATGTGGTAGCTCGTGCTTACATTGGACCTAGTGTAATGGGGTATGCGATATGGCTGATAACTGCGTTCGTATATACCGTTTAATATACTGTGCGGTTATTCGTCACCTCTTCGATAGCTGGGCCTGTACGTATACGTACGGCTGGACAGCGGTGTCACACGGTGCTCTGCTCATTGCGATTAAGGTGGATATGGATGAAATTTCTGCACAGTGATTAGCTACCTTCCGCAGCTTGCGCAAAGGAGTAACCTGCGATCAAGAAGTAAGATCCAGATCAGGCCCCATCGCGATCAATCGTGACACCCTTGCGACACGATAGAAAAGTGTCGCCAGTACTTCGTGTTCTCTGGTGGAGGGACGAATAACGTTTTGAAACTCGCGTGGAGCAGAAATTACACCTTGCGGCGAACTTAATCATGTAAGTTGCGTCAGAGATGAACACGGAAACAAGGTACGTGCGTCCGTGCGTTAGCCTATTCGCGTATTGAAATAGTGAGTGTTTAAAAATGCGCCAAGACGGTGCCGTCAGACGCACGAACATGTGCTAGCTCGTGCTTACATTGGACCTAGTGTAATGGGGTATGCGGTATGGCTGATAACTGCGTTCGTACCGATTAATATACTGTGCGGTTATTCGTCACCTCTCCGATAGCTGGGCCTGTGCCCTGCGAGCGAACAACTGCTTACGATGCGGCGCTTCCTCAACCCACTGTCGCCCTACAACTATCACTGTTACCGGTCGGCATTGCCGGTGCAGGTAATAGCTATGAAGGGCGTGCACGCAGCGCTTCCGCTACCACTCCGCTACCACGCGCATAGCCGACAACCTGCGTAAGTGGTGACTGTAGGGCCTTATAAGCACACTAAATCAGTTAAAGAACCGATAAATTGTCGCATTTTGCCGCAACAATGTTTGTACTAGTGCGAATTGGACACTACGCGTATAGTTACGTGCAGTGAGCGTCGCTGCTCGTACAGTAGCCAAGCATATATGCGAAAAAGCGCCGTACTACACAGGAGATGCCACATTACTACACAGGAGATGCTACACAGGAGATGCCGCACGTCGCAGCGCCGCTTCTGGATGCGCTGTGACGTGCGGCTCGAGGGGCCATACACGCTCTGCTTGGCGCAGTAGACGTCAGCACTCCTTTGAGAAAAGCTGTTGGGAATAACCGACAAGCCCACAAGCCACTCGAGGCTCTCGCGAGACACTGTCGACGTGCGTTGCTATTTCTTGCTGCCGCCGCCGCCCCGCCTGTAGCAGCGCCGCCTCGCACGAGTGAACAAGATATGGCGGCAGAGCTCCCGACCCATGTTGCCAGACTTAATTTTCTAAAGGGTCTATTGTTTTACGTTACTGATGGTGGTGGGACGCTTGTGGTCGCACGAGCTACACGAGAGATCGTAGCGGGACATCATGTGTGGGACTAGTCTCTGACGAGCACGAAGGGGCCGTGTTTGAATTCGGTTGTGGCAGCTTTACATGCGAAGGTATTACGTGATGACGTCTTTCTTCGACAGGTTCGGCATGAGGTAAACGGCCATCACGACGATTCTGTTGGAGAGCTTCACGGCAGCGTGTTCCCCGTTGTTGCTCTGGTTGGTTAGGGGTATTTGGAGGTGCTCGGCAGTTACAGGTAGCTGGACGTCGATGCCGACACCTCCCGTAGGACGCTCCGCTTCATCGGTGCAGACGACCGCATCGTAGCCTTTGATTTTGGGACTTGCGGTATTCCAAGTTTCCGTTAGTGAGGTAGCGTTGCGTCAGCGTGGGTACCCTGTGCTGGTCGAGAAGTTAAAACTCGTTGAGCATGGCCCTGTCCTCGTTACTTGCCTCTTGATGGAAATGATGATCCCTCTTCGCATTGGTCAGATATAGGTTGTGTGCGTTGGTGCATCGGCTGAGTGCCACGTACACTAATTTCTGCGGTTGCATCTTACGCTTGGACGAAAGGGAACTGTCGTCGTTTGCAAGCAACGCCCATCTTGCGGTCGATGGTGAGGGTGACAGCGCGAGGTTCGATGGGTATACACGATGGATCGACGTCGTAACCGTTTCGCACGGCCTCGGCTACCGCCTGAGGAGAGCGGAGACGAGCGAGGTTTGCTGTTGTGGGGACGTCGAACTGGAGTCAGAGCCCCTTCGGGAAGATGGCATCCTCTTCGCCCACCACCGCTCTTTGCTCGCAAAGCTTGATAGTTCCCACCACCCCGTTGGCTAGCCCATCGACGACGTCAGTGTTGGTAGTGATCATGTAGGGCTTGTCATGGACGATGGTAATCTGCATTGGTAAGTTGGAAAATTTTGTGTGGGCCATTGTAGCCACCTTTGCCTTTTGCATGACTTCTTGTATCGCGGACCCGATGTACGTGTCTTGAGCTCGAACGACTTCTTTATCTCCTCCTTGCTGAGAGGCAACAAATGCGTTGAACTTGTTCACCTCGTCGTTCGAGTAGAAGATGCAAATGGCCGAAGGTGCGCGACACAAGGCTTCTTCGGCGGTTACAAATCGGCTCTCCAGCAGCTAGACCTCTTCTTCGTCCAGCGGTTTGCCGTCTCCGATCTTTTAGGGGTGAAGATCCTTAGGGCGTAGGCTAGTCCCGCATCCTGCGTCGTTGTCGTCGTAGCCACTCCTGTGCGATGACGATGACGCTGCCATCATGGCACAGCACATGGAATGTACCCACTATGCGCCATAACGATGACGCTGACGATGATGACGCTGATGACGAAGACGATCGCGATGTCATACAACACATGACATCGCGATATGGTCTCACATGCATATCGTTTGACCACACGCAACCAACCACCATCCGAGGAACTTGCATCGATCTCGTCTTTGCAAACTTTCGACTACGACCCATCCATGAACCGCTCTCCCTCCATTTCACCGACCATAAATCCGTTATAATGAAGGGGGAACGGAAGCCGCGGCTTATGTAAACGGTAACCACGACCAAGGAAGAAACGAAAACAAAACGGAAAATCACGGCTCACGAATAAAGTATAAATTTCTTGTATATATACACACAGTGTTTGTCACGTCTTTGATGATGTACTGGGCGAATTTCACGGAAGATTCACGGTTTACCGATGAACCTCCGGAGCTTCGCCCACTCATCATCATTCACTCCATAGATATGCTCTGATTTTTTTAAGCAGAGCAGAGAAGCAAGCGTCGGCTTGGCGCACGACCCTGATTAGCGGGAAGTAATCTAGGTACTGCCACTTGATGGTGAGGCCGAATAATCCACTGCCTCCTTCCCTGCACCTCTTGTACACTTCGTTCGCCCTGACGGGCGGCAACTGCCGCAAGTCGCAGCACGTGATCACGTCTAGGCCTCCGAAGGGATCGTTGATTTGTTCAGTAATCTTGCGGAGACGGCAGTCGATGGCGTCGAGGTTGTCGGCGGACAGCATGCTGACTTCGTCCTCGATGATACACTTGACGTGACGAAAGGCCACGCGGAAGGTGTTCAGCTCGATGTCGCTTAAACCGGCGTCCCCGGTCTTGCTGCGGTCGAACTTGAAAGCCGAATGCACGGTGGTTCCTCCTAATGCCACCGCAGCCTTTCCCGTGCTCGCGCAGATGACGAACGAGTTGTAGGGACCTGTGTTGTTGTATCGGTTGTAAACGTCCATCACCAGGCGTAGAACGAACGTCTTGCCACACCTGGCTGGTCCCGCTAGGAAAACGCGCAGCGGAGGTGCCGCGAGAGTGGTCTGCCTGTGGATGATCTCCCGGAGCAACTCGTACTGCTCGACGATCGTCGTTCGCTCGTCGTGTTATTGTTTACTTGCACCCACCACCTGCATAGCCATTGCTAAACAGCCACTCTGTGCTCTTGTCCATGACTCTTGTGACTGTGGTGGTGGATGACGGCATTATTATACTACAGCGTTCTAGTTCGCATAGTGTGTGCTTCCCTACTTCATGAAAGTTACGGTGGGCGTATAGTAGGCACCTTGCATACCTTGCATGTGCTGTGGACGAACGGGCGTACAATGGTTACCTTGCATGTGTTGTGCCATGATGGCAGTATCATCTGATCATCTGGCTACGGCGGACTATGGTGCAATAAGGGGACGGGCCTCGTTCATAAGATGCTTCGCATCTTCTTCATCGTCATGACCGTCATCGTCATTGTCATGGCGTATAATCATTATCTTGCATGTGCTGTGCCGTGATGGCAGCGTCATCGTAATCGGGCTACGCCAACGGCAGACAGAGCCCCGGCTAGAGGAGCTTCGCCCCTAAAACAACAACCAAGGAATGACCACCCCATGCATCAATACTTCTGTGCAGACAGCTGATTCACACTCAAAACTCGACTTGCTGTGCAAGCACAAGGAAAGAAGACGGGAGAAAAAAAAATACTTCCCCATCTACCGCTAAAGGGGACCATGTGTGGGTGCGAAGCAGCGGGGAGATGGTTAGCTTGAGCGGGAGAAACGTCGCCGGTCTCGTTTCGCGGCAGCGGCCCGGGCGCTCATCGCGGCGCTGCACTGGAGAGAGAATGAGGCGCGCTCCGTCAGTTTCATACCGCGGAACTACCGTGGTGCTCCCAGCGGAGTATACAGCTGTCGAACCATCTGTCGTGCGCACCGCTCCGTAGAGGATTCCTAGAGGAGAGAACGGGGGGGGAACCGTATGAGAGGAGAGAGAGGGGACGCGCATGCGCTGTGGGGGTGTGGGACGCGGGAACTGCTCCGTAGAGTAGAGGATTCCTAGAGGAGAGAAAGGGGGTGAGTGTAGGAGAGAGGCGGAGAGGATGCGCATGCGCTGTGGGGATGCGGGACGCGGGCTCCGTAGAGTAAAGGATTCCCAGAGTGGAGAAAGGGGGTGGGCGTAGGAGAGAGGGGAGAGGACGCGCGCGCTTTGTGGGGATGTCGGATGCGGGCGCCGCTCCGTAGAGTAGAGCATTCCTAGAGTAGATAAAGGGGGGCGAGCGTAGGAGAGGACGCGCATGCGCTGTGGCGATGTCAGACGCGGGAGCCGCTCCGTAGAGTAGAGGATTCCTAGAGTAGAGAAAGGGGGGTGAGTGTAGGAGAATAGAGAGAGAGGGAGGGTACGCGCATGCGCTGTGGTGGTGTGGGACGCGGGGAGGAGGGACGGACGCGGGACGCGGGAGGTGGGAGGGACGGACACAGCCCCGAGCATAAGATACTTCGCATCTAAAAGAGCGCAGGCTACGAACTGTTTATTGAAAGAAGGAAACAGGAACGAGCGCGGACTACCATGTGTTTATTGACAATAAACAGTTGGTAGTCTGCGCTTCTTCCTGTGTCCCTCCTCCTTTCCTCCTACTTGCGCAGCAAGTGGAAATTTTCGACCACCAGGCTTGAGAAATGCAATGAAGGCTCGTGTATAATTCACCGTCTGGAGAAATTTCAAATGAGCCTCGCCATCCAGGTCTTTTTCTAAAAAATGCCAGCGTTCCGCCAGGTCTCCCTCTGCACATGAATTTGCGTTCTCTACATGTTCACTGCACCGGGTGACTCGAGGCCTTATTGAACAACACTATGTTCTTGATACTTCGCCTTGCACACGTGGCCCACAATCTCGTTTTGCATTATGTGGCTCATCATTTCCTGTTAACGCTCGCCGCCTGCCTCACGAGCTCACAACAATCACGACTGATGAGCTTATGACGCGGAAAACTAATCGGCCAATCCAAGACTCTTGTCTCTAGGGTGATGTGTCAGAAGATTTCATGTGTTTCAGTTCTCTAATATAACGTTATATCGAAGAAAATAAAATTTCAGAACTTATTACCGACTCTCAATACGACTCATGTGAGGTGTCGTGACGATACATCTAAGCTGTCGACGCGGTTTCCTGTACTCCTTTCAGAACACTAATACACGTCTGTCGTTTAATCATGCGACCATCGCATGGTAATCATCTTGCAGCAGCGATTGCCGAAGTTGTGTGTGGAAGGATACCGTTGCTGCTCGCAAGGAAGCCGTAAAATGGTCGGAAAAACGGGTGAAACCACTGCACCGGATAGAGAACAAGCCGACAGTCGTACATTCTCATGCTTTCGCGTAATTGAAAAATATCCTCATGCGTTTGTGAGAGTGAATGCGAAACTCAAGCCCTTATAGATGGAACTTTCTATTGGATGAACCTGTGCCCTCAAAACCAAGTAATGCTCACATTGGAAGAATAGCGGCTAGCAAAGCACTTCATTGCCGACAGTCCCATCACCTATAGTTAAAACGACAATAAAGTGAAACAATGAATTGGTTTAGATTGATAAAGTGTTCACTGAGAACTCTAATGTCGTTCACCCTATCATCATACGTTCGTCATTATAGATGAAAAGCAAGGTCAAAGTACCATTTTAAATTTCGTGCCGATATCGGCGCTTGTGACGTCACGAATTTCAAAGTGTATTTGTCGTATTTTGCCGACAGTGGCTCGACGAAATTTCCCGAAACTTGGTATGGTATGTCTCTGGCCCCATCAGCAGACATTGGGCTTCATTTTTACCTATTAGGGGCTACGTAGGCCTCAGTAAACACCATAAAATTTATGACGTCAAGGCGTTTGGTGCAGAAATTTCAAGGTGGCGCCGCGACCCGCACTTTTCTTAATCGCTCGAAGGGGAAGACGCTACGGATCTCCGCAAGGTGCAGAAGGGCGTCTTTTCAAATTTATCGCGGCTCAGCAAAATATATTGTCACGTGGTTGTGACGTCGACGAAGGCAGCAGGCGACGTATCCAAGATGAAACTGTTTGCTTGGCCGAACTTGTGGCCGGTAAACGGAAAGTAAGAATAGAGCAATACACACTGGCACTGACAGCGGCGTACAGAGCGTCGGCCGTCGATCAACTGAACTTCGTTGGAACGCGCCGGCTTTAATAAATCACGCGTCGAACATTCTAGCCTTATCACTAGTCGTCGCGCAAGCTCTGGAACAATCTTGAGTGTTAGCGTCTTGCGTGCAATCTTAACAAAACGATCTACTACATCCCAGAAGCTTCTGGAACACTAAGGCGCGGTCTGCGCCGAGTACTGCTGATAGTCTTAGTGGGCGGAAACCGAATACAGTAAAAGAAACGCGCGTGGCAATGCCCCCCCCTCTGAAAAGGCATCGTCCCGATGCTTAGAACAGAACACATGGAAAAAATACATGCAACAATAAATAACGACAATAAATCAAAAAATTTCAATAGACAATACGCACAAGAAAGAAAGTCCAATGAAAAAAAGAAAAAGTACAGTCCTCAGGTTCACTACCGCGCGTAAAACGGCTTGAGGCGCACGACATGGACGACTTCAGGTCGCGCACGGCGCCGTTGAGAGTTCGAAATGCCGTCGGGGACAACCTCGTAGTCGAGTGTGCCGAGACGTCGACGCACCCTATACGGTCTGAAGTATCGTCGTAGAAGTTTTTCACTAAGTCCACGTCGTCGTATCGGGGTCCGCACCCAAACGCGGTCGCCGGGCTGGTATTCCACGAAGCGTCATCGAAGATTGTAGCAGCGGCTGTCAATCATCTGCTGATTCTTGATCAGCAGGCGGGCGAGCTGTCGTGTATCTTCGGCGCGCTGTAGGTAGGCGGTCACGTCGATGTTTTCCTTGTCCGTCACGTTTGGTAACATGGCGTCGAGCGTCGTTGCCGGGCCTCCGTCCGTAGACCAACTTGTATGGCGTCATCTGCGCCGTGCTCGCACGGCCGTGTTGTATGCGAAGGTCACGTACGGAAGGATGGCGTCCCACGTCTTGTGTTCGACGTCGACGTACATGACCAGCATGTCGGCCATGGTCTAATTTAGACGCTCGGTCAGGCCGTTGGTCTGTGGGTGGTACGCAGTGGTCCGGCGGTGACTTGTGCGGCTGTATCCCAAGATCGCCTCGGTTAGGTCAGCCGTAAACGCCGTACCTTTGTCGGTGATGAGAACCTCTGGGGCGCCGTGTGGAAGGACGATGTTCTCAACGAAGAACTTGGCTACCTCGGCGGTACTGCCTTTGGGCAGGGCTTTTGTTTCGGCGTAGCGGGTGAGGTAGTCGGTGGCTACGACGATCCATTTATTTCCGCAAGTCGACGTTGGGAATAGCCCCAGGAGGTCCATCCCGATCTGCTGGAATGGTCGTCGAGGAGGCTCGATCGGCTGAAGGAAGCCTGCTGGTCTTGTTGGCGGTGTCTTCCGTCGCTGACAGTCTCTGCACGTCCTTACGTAGCGAGCGACGTCGGCGGCAAGGCACGGCCAGTAGTACTTTTCCTGTACTCTGGCGAGCGTGCGGGAAAGTCCGAGGTGTCCAGCCGTCGGGTCGTCGTGTAGAGCCTGCAGGATTTCTGGTCGCAATGCTGAAGGCACTACGAGGAGGTAGTTTGCTCGAAGTGGAGAGAAATTCTTCTTTATGAGAACGCCGTTTCGCAAGAAAAACGACGCGAGTCCTCGCTTGAATGCCTTTGGAACAATGGCGGTTTTGCCTTCGAGGTACCCCACAAGGCCTCTGAGTTCCGGGTCGGCTCGCTGTCGTTCGGCGAAGTCATCGCCACTTATGGTTCCCAAGAAGAAGTCATCCTCCTGGTCATCCTGCGGCGGCGGGTCGACGGGGGGCGCGAGACAAGCAGTCGGCGTCAAAGTGTTTTCGTCCGGACTTGTAAACGACGGTAACGTCGAATTCCTGAAGTCTCAGACTCCATCTTGCGAGACGACCAGAAGGGTCCTTCAGGTTCGCTAGCCAACACAAGGCGTGATGGTCGCTCACAACTTTGAAGGGCCTGCCGTAGAGGTAGGGGTGAAACTTTGACGTTGACCAGATGATGGCAAGGCACTCCTTTTCTGTTGTGGAGTAGTTCGCTTCTGCCTTGGATAGCGACCGGCTAGCATAGCTGATAACTAGAGGCCGGATTTTTAGGCACTAAAAATCGTGTTTTAGGCGCCAAAAATAGGTAGGAAAAACACAGTTTTAGGCCCCCAAAATCGTAAATATAGGCACAATAAATTTTTACAAAAACTCAAATTTTCGAATAAGGACGTGCGCGACCTGGTCTACGACAGCAAAGCAAACAGTTGTTATATTTTATGATTTTACAAAGGCGTTAATGATTTAACATAGCCATGCAATGGTCCCTTTTCGGGCACGGTTCCAGAACACGGTCTCTCCTTTTATTGCCCAGAATGGTAAGTTAAGTGTCCACCATCGAATAAACACGCTCTCCTGGGTCTGCTTCTTTTCGGCACGGCTGGGAAGGGCAGCACAGGATTCAATAGCCAGACCGCTAAGAGGCCAGAAGGGTCTGTTAGCCTCGTATTGGCCAGGTCTGATAGCGCAGGGTCAATTTCTCCTCTTTGTGTGAACACCATAAAAGGCCCCTTAGCAGGTTTGAGCGTTTAGAGCTAGAAGTGTGATGCATGAACTGCGCTAACGATCACGTCTGCCAAGATTTGCAACGCTACGCTCCCCGGAAGGAGGTGAAATGTCAGACTGAATGCCTCGTGCCCATTATCTCACGGGCGCGCGCCCCAATGTGGGGGGAGGTGAAGTTCAACAAGGAATGGTCCTGTGTATGTCACAGTAGTACATAAAACTGCGAGAATTATTGGAGTCTACATGTGTAATTTGTGCAATCTGTTGCTTGAATAGAAGAATGAAAGTTAATAGAAATATGAAAACATACAAACTGAATGTGTACGCGTTTTTCTTCAGCATTTTCTTCGAATCTAGAGCGTTGCGAGACTTAGCTGCCTATATTTCTTTTGTGTTCGTGTCTCGCCGTTCCCGCGTCGTGCCGGCGCCAGCCCTGACAACGCTTAGCATGTTTTTGGTGCATCATCCCTTACAGCAGTTCCAGCTGTGCGAAGCGCTGTGTCGTGATAAGGATACAGGATCCATGCCAGCCTCTCCAAACGCATAGACGGATCCATCGCACAGAAACAGGCAGTACACTATAGAGCGAACGCCGAAACGATACAACACCGCTTGTGCGCACGACCTGGCTTGGCCATGTCATGTGCACATAGTGTAATCTTATAGTCCAGGGTTCGACGGAACACCGTCTGGCGAGGGGCATACATTTCTTGCAAATAAACGTTCACTCGCCAAAGTTTCTAAAAAATTAATTTTATGACGTTTCGAGACCACTACGGGTCTCTTGTTCACATACATGCGAATAAATTGGGCCGAGCCTTTATATACGTAGAAGATGGCGCAATGATCTGGTGTAAGTATCAGGTAGATTTCCACGTGTCCGGTTAAGTGTGTGGGGCGTCGACTGGATTAATAAAGATTCTAAAAGAAGGCGGGATGACAGTGATTTTTCCGTGTCGATGACAGTCGCTGAATTCCAATCGATGTTGTGGCCTGTATTAAGATGATGTTCAGCTAGTGCGTTGGCGGCGGCATGTCCCTTAGCTACGTCATTTTGGTGCTGCTTGATACGCCGTTTGAAGTTGCCTGTTTCGCCTATGTATGATGCACGGCAGTCTTGACAAGGTATCTTATATACCACTCCAGGGTAGCGTTCACGTTCCAATGTGTCCTTAACGCGGACGAGCTGGTTTCTTAACTTGAGCGAGGGCACGTGTGCGACTTGCACGTCATAGCTCTTGAAAATTCTTGCGAGGGTTTCGCTTACGCCGGGAGCATATGGAATGGGTGCAGTTTTCTTGCGGTCGGTTGAATTGTTTTTTCCAGGAGGTTCTCTGGAGCGGAGTTCCTGTTGACGTAGTAACTGGCGAGGGTAGCCGTTGTCTGTGAGGTCGTGCTTAACTTTAGCGCATTCCCGCCTTCGCGCTGAATCGTCTGAGCAAAGACGAAGCGCACGCTTGAAGAGAGAAGCCGCCACAGAGCGTTTGTGACCAATGGGATGCGCCGATGCAAAGCTGAGGCACCTGCCCGAATGTGTAGGCTTTCTGTATACCGTTGTAGAACAGCCACCAGAAGAGCGCTGAACAAGGACGTCGAGGAAGGCAATTCGTCCGTTGCTTTCTTCTTCTACGGTGAATTCAATAGACCGTTCAATAGAGTTCAGGTGGTCCAGAAACGGTTGTACTTCTGAGTTGTGGATTACGCAGAAGCAGTCGTCTACATACCGAAGAAAAATCTTCGGTATGTAATCTTGCGTGCGCAAGTGTAATCTTGCGTGCGCATGGCGTGTTGATGCGTCAACGTCGTGTGATCTTCTGGCTCCTAGTTTCTCTGATACCAAAGAGGGCAGGGAAGGAATTTGGCTTGCGAGTGGCAAAGGTTTCAAGCTCACCTACCGGCATCATGCTTTCGCGGCTCGTAATGAACCAATTAAAAAGTTCTTGTGGTACAAAGCTCTTCATTGGGCACGCGAACACTTCCAGTATCTGACTAAAATTTCTCATGTGACCTGGTGAAGCGCCTTTTAAGAGTAAATTACAAACCAAACAAAAGCCATGTGCACATCTGATTTTTCTTTTACCCACTTTCTACTTTCCCCTGACGGCACTCCATGGTTTCGCATTCGCTCTCCATATTTCTGCTGCTGCTCGCAGGCACCTCCTGTTTTCTGCCCCCCACCACGCCCAAGTCTTCAAGGAGGTGCTTCAGTTCCATGGGAACACTGGACTGGAAAACCGGCGGTAAAAGCCCACCGCCACGTCCTCAGCCATAGACGCCACTCTCCTCTTCTTCCCCTCTCATCTTCCCGCCTTTAATATCCTCTCCCCATTCCACTGTACACGCTGGGACGTGCTCCCATTTAGGGTTGCAGAAATAGCGTCTTTCCCTCTCCCCTGCTCCAACCGCTCGCGCCATGTCACTGCGGTGGGGTAAGGTGGCCGGCGCGTCCCATTTCACTCCTGCTACCGGTTGCTTCTCGGATGTTTGTTGAACTAGAGAACTAGGTTGTTGCACCCCATAAAGTTCCGAAAGGTCAATTTTGCCCGGTAAGATGAATTACGGTCTCAAACTGTACTCGAGAGCAAAATTTGAGGCTAAATAGCGTTCATATAGGCACCAATTTTGAAAATTGGCATTTATGAGCACTTATAGACATTTAGGCACAAACCCCAAAAATAGGCATTTATAGGCACTATAAAAACACTATAAAAGCCCTCCTTAACCCCTATTTCATGCTCATATATCAAAGTGGGGCGATAGGAACGCAAGGAAAAAAAAAATTACACCATCTCCCGCTAAAGGGAACCATGTGTAGATGTGAAGCAGCGGGCCCTAACGCTTACACTGGCGGTGGCGTTGACGCTGGCGCTATCGCAGCGTTGCGCAGGAGAGAAAACTGAGGAGGCGCAAAGCACGCAGTGATGGAGCGGTGTTTCCTACTGGAACATGCCAATCGCTGCTAATGGGCAATGAGAGACAGAAGACTCCGACTGGACACAGAGACCCGCAGTCGGCTTTTAGTTAACGCGCACGCTGCGAATTTTTATTGTTCAACAACGCACAGGAGAAATCTCCCACCGGCACCACCTTGGAGGTCAAGATCCATTGCCATATATACGGGATGGACAATGAACGGTTGTGCAGCGCGAGCAGTCGGTTTTTTCAACCAAGAAACTCGCTAGCAGACGCTGCCTGCGTCGGCGTCGCGAGGCGAGAGAGGGGGGGTAGCGTAGGAGAGGAGAGAGAGGGGGGGGACGCGCATGCGCAGTGGGGGGTGTGGACGCTGTGGCCAGGGATGCCTAGAGGAGAGAGGGGGGAGCGTATTAGAGGAGAGAGAGGGGGGGACGCGCATGCGCAGTGGGAGCGCGGGGAGGGATGCCTAGAGGAGAGAGGGGGGAGCGTATGAGGGGAGAGAGGAGGGGAGGCGCATGCGCAGTGAGGGTGTGGTTGCCGCGGGGAGGGATGCCTAGAGGAGAGAGAGGGGGAGAGGAGGTTTTTTTTATTTTTTATTTTTTTTTGAAAGGTTTGCGCATGCGCAGTAAGGGTGGTCACGCCGGCACACCACCACCACCACCACCACCACCACCACCGGATTAAGCTTCGCCATAAGATGCTTCACATCTAAAATAGGCATTTGCGTATAATCCGGTCTCTACTGATAACCCTTTCCACGCCGGCTGTTCGCTGGACAAGAACGGCGCCGAGTCCTACGCTGCTTGCATCGGTGTGGATTTCCGTGTCGGCGTGTTCGTCGAAATGCGCAAGTATTGGAGGCGTCTGCAGGCGTCGTTTCAATTCTTTAAATGCTTCAACTTGCGTCACTCCCCACTTGAATTCCACGTAGTTTTTCGTGAGCTCAGTTAGTGGCTCGGCGATGGGTGAAAATTCCTTGACGAAGCGTCTGTAATAGGCGCACAAGCCGAGAAATCGGCGTACGGCTTTCTTGTCGGTGGGCGGCGGGAAGGCAGCGATGGCAGCTGTTTTCCGTGGGTTGGGGTGAACTCCAGACTTGCTGATGACGTGACCCAAGAACAGAAGTTCCTCGTATGCGAAGCGGCACTTTTCTGGCTTCAGGGTGAGTCCGGAGGCCTTGATTGCTTGAAGTACAGCTTGAAGGCGCCGGAGATGTTCGTCGAAGTTTGATGAAAACACAACGACGTCGTCCAAGTACACAAGGCAGGTCTGCCACTTCAAGCCGGCCAGTACAGTGTCCATAACACGTTGGCACGTCGCAAGTGCCGAGCAAAGACCGAAGGGCATGACCTTGAACTCGAAGAGGCCGTCTGGTGTGATAAAGGCAGTCTTCTCTCGGTCTCTCTCGTCGACCTCGATTTGCCAATAGCCGGTCTTGAGGTCCATCGACGAAAAGTACTGCGCGCTGTGGAGTCGATCCAGGGCGTCGTCTATACGTGGGAGAGAATATACGTCCTTCTTCGTGATCTTGTTCAGGCGGCGATAATCGACGCAGAAACGCAGGGTTCCGTCCTTCTTCTTCACTAACACCACGGGTGACGCCCAAGGACTCTTGGAAGGCTGGATGATGTCGTCGCGTAGCATTTCGTCGACTTGTTGCTTTACGGCCTCACGTTCTCGCGTTGAAACTCGGTACGGGCTCTGGCGGAGTGGCATCGCATTTTCCACTGTTATGATGCGGTGTTTCGCGATTGGGGTCTGTCGAATTCTTGACGACGACGAGAAGCAGTCCTTGAATTGTAAAAGCAGACTTTTGAGCTGGTCTTGCTTGTGCTTCGGGAGGCTCGGGTTGACGTCGAAATCTGTGTGGGGATGCCGATTCGTCGAAGGAGGTTCGGTAGCATCGGAGAGGGCAAAAGCATCGCTGGTGTCCACGAACTTCTCGATGTAAGCGACTGTCGTACCAATGTTAAGGTGCCTATATTCGAGGCTGAAGTTTCTCAGCAGTACCTTTGCTTTGCCATCACGCAACCTCGGCGATGCCTCTTGCGACGCAAATCTGGCGGTTCACGAGCAGGTGCTGATCACCCTCGATGACGCCTTCGAAGTCTGCGGGTTCCTTGGTGCCGACGGAAATGATGACGCTAGAGAAAGGCCGAACGGTGACCTGCTCTTCTATAAGATTTAAAGCATGGGTCGCTGGCGTCGTGTGGGCCGGCAGTGCGTTTTCTGAGAGAGAGAGATAATTTATTGGAAGGAAGAGAGGTTGGCCTGAGCTAGTGCGCTCTAGCCTGCTACTCTGCACCGGGGATAACGGAGAGGGGAGAAAAAAGAGTGATGAGGGGTGATGATGGGGAGAGAAGGAAGTTGTGCGTGAATACAAAACCACGTAACATAATGGTTTCGCTAAAGCATGCTGTCCAGTCCTGTAGTCTTGAGAAAATCTATCACAGCCGTGATAGCAGTTGCTGACTTCGTTTGGTCGCACATTGCTGATAAAATTGCAGTCTCACTTAGCGTTGCCACACCGATGCCTGTCAACGTTGAAGCAAGCGCATTCCGTTGAGACACATATAAAGGGCAGTCGCGCAACAGATGTGTAAAAGTCTCATCTACGCGGCAGTGCTCACAGTGCGGGCTGTCCACACGGCCGATAAGGTGCGCGTAGCGTCTAGTGAAGGCGACGCCCAGTCGAATCCTGTGTAGCAAACTGGCGTGGCTTCGGTTTATTTTACCCGGGAGGCGGAAAGTCATGCGAGGGTCTGTTTCCCGCAGACGCCGGTACCGATGATCTGGGTTAGACCAGTAAGTTGTTGTGCCCTCTCGCATAAGGGATCTCATGAAAGCGTTCACGTCACCTTCGCGAGTATGGTATTTGTACGTGAACGGCGCCGTTATCCACAGCGGCTTTTGCTGCAGCATCAGCTAGCTCGTTGCCTGCCAATCCACAGTGTGCAGGTATCCATTGGAAGGTAATTGTGTGACCATTTCGTTGATTGAGAACGAATGCCTGTATGATTTCGTATGCTAATACGTAATACTGTCCTCTTCTTGAGCATGAGTGAAGGGTTATTGATTCCGACCTCAGGTCGATCACGGCGCCATGTTGACTTAGGAAGCCCATCCCAAGTATCACATCCTTGGAGCACTGTTGCAGGACTACAAAGCTCGCAGGGTAAGTCCGATTATTGATAGTGACTCTTGTTGTACAGACCCCAGCGGGTCTTATTAAATGGCCTCCAGCGGTCCGAATTTCGGCGCCTTCCCACGAAGTCTTAACTCAACTTCGCGGCGAACGGCCCACTGACGACGGAATAGTCGGCCCCAGTATCGAGGAGAGCGGTGACGTTGTGGCCGTCGAGAAGGATGTCCAGGTCGCTAATTCGTCGTCTTGCGTTATGGTTTGGTCGCGGCGTCGGATCACGGGTTCGTCGGCTTGTTCCACTGCTTCGACGTGGTGTCGTCAGATCTTCCTCCGGTCGCGAAATTGCGTCGTCTGGGCTCCGATCGGCTTGCGGCGTGCTCTTAAGACTCTGTCTAGGCGTCGTCGTCGGCGGCGGAGGATCTTCGGTAGTTCGTCGTACAGCAACCGCACCTCCGTCGGTTGCTGCCCTTAGTTTTCCGGATATGGGCTCGCGGAACGGCCCCGAGTAGGGCCGGTGTACTGGCGGCGCTGTGGTGACATGTAGCGTCTCGGCGACGGCGATCGGGACTGTCGTCGGGGCGTCCAGTGCGCTCCTGCGAGGTAGTCGGCGATGTCGCTAGGTCGTTCACCCCGCTGTGGACGCCGCGCGTCGATGGCGAAACCACGAAGTCCCATCTGGCGGTACTGGCAGCGGCGGTAAGTGTGACCTGCTTCTCCGCAATGGTAGCAGAGTGGACGATGGTCAGGGGCGCGCCAAACGTCGGTCTTCCTCGGAGCGTTGCGCTGGCCGGCAGGTGGGCGGTATGCCGTCGATGGCGGTGGCGGCGGTGTCAGGCGACGATACTGTGGCGATGGGCCTTGGCGTGGGCTTGGAGGAGGAGCGTGACGGCGGGCTGCAGCAGCATAACTCATGGCTTGCAGCTGCGGCTCTCGAAGCTGAGGAACGCCCAGTGATTGCTGGATCTCTTGTCGTACTACGTCAGCGATGGGATCTACTTGGGGCTGCGCTGAAGGTAGAAATTTTCGCAGCTCCTCTTGCACGATCGCTCGGATCGTCTCACGCAGGTCGGCGGTTCCTAGCACTTGGACGTCCGCGTATCTTATAGCCGAGAAGCTGCGGTTGTATTGTCGAGTCCGCATCTCGAGCTTTTTCTCGATGGTCGAGGCTTCGGATGCGAATTCGGCTACCGTCTTCGGCGGGTTCCTGATCAATCCGGCGAAGAGTTCTTGCTTCGCACCCGTCATAAGGAAGCTCACTTTCTTCTCTTCGGTCATGTTGGGGTCGGCGTGGCGAAATAAGCGGGTCATCTCCGTGTAGATCGCAATATTTTTGTTAGGAAGCTGCACACGTGTCTCCAGGATAGTTGCAGCACGTTCCTTGCGGACGACGCTCGTGAAGGTGCCTAGGAACGTCGTCCGAAATATATACCAGGTGTGTAGCGCCGATTCTCTCTTCTCGAACCACGTTCTCGCCGCGTCTTCTAGGTAGAAGTAGACGTGGCGGAGTTTTTGTTCGGTGTCCCAGCTGTTGAAAGCAGCGACTCGTTCGTAGGTCTCCAGCCAGCTTTCTGGGTCTTCAAGTGATGATCCCCGGAAAGTCGGTGGCTCCTTGGGCTGCCGGAGAAGGATTGGCGTGGTCGGCGTAGTGTCGGTCATCGTCTCTGTAGTCGATGTCGGGATTTGTGGGTGCCTGGTTTTTTCGGGAAGCAGCCCGTACTCTGCCTCTAGTCCTTTCTGCCTACGGCTAGTCTGCTGCTGCACGGGGGCTTCGGTGTCTTCTTCGCGCTGTGGGCTTGGTTCCCGGCTTCTCGTGGGCGTCCAGAACATGAAGGAACCAGCACCTCCACCAGGATGTCACGTGGTTGTGACGTCGACGAAGGCAGCAGGCGACGTATCCAAGATGAAACTGTTTATTTGGCCGAACTTGTGGCCGGTAAACGGAAAGTAAGAATAGAGCAATACACATTGGCACTGATAGCGGCGAACAGAGCGTCGGCCGTCGATCAACTGAACTTCGTTGGAACGCGCGGGCTTTTATAAATCACGCGTCGAACATTCTAGCCTTATCACTAGTCGTCGCGCAAGCTCTGGAACAATCTTGAGTGTTAGCGTCTTGCGTGCAATCTTAAAAAAACGATCTACTACAGCCCAGAAGCTTCTGGAACACTAAGGCGCGGTCTGCGCCGAGTACTGCTTATAGTCTTAGTGGGCGGAAACAGAATACAGTAAAAGAAACGCGCGTGGCAATATTCTACGTTGTACCGTAACGCTTGTCCGTGGTGCGGCGGTTTGCCAAATTTATATCACGTCTCTTGGGAGTGTGACCGAAAGCCAGAGAGTTTGAACTCATTTTTAGGAAACAACATTGTAGGAAGTTTGGAGCAGTGGGAGGCACAACTTGCCAGCTCGGACCCAGAGGTGCAATTAGCGCTTCTGAGTCAAGTTAGGCGAGTGGCGCAAGTCAGTGGGGCCCTGGACATGGGGCCCCAACCAACATGCCCCTGAGTACCCCCCTTTTCTATCCCTTCCCTCAAAAAAAAGTTTTGTTCTTCTCCTTTTTGTGCGTTTTCTCGCCTACCAAACGTCTTCTCGTGGCGAGCGTGGTGATTTTTGAATTGGGAAAGGGTAATTTACTAATAACATAAAAATCGTTTTGCTCTTTAGTGCCCCTTAAGCGCGTCGGCAATTGCACATGCGGCCATGTATTACATAGCGGAGCACTGTTAAAGGTAACATCGGATCATGTGGCGGACGCTCGGTGCCACCGCCAGTCAGTGGCTGCAACGGCTTTCAAGCAGGTGCAGTGGGCGCTGTGAGTGCTGGTCGTTCTGCGTATCTGTTACAGTGTGCTAAGCGTGTATCCACACGACGGACGGCTTGGCGGAAATCTCTTCCGCGCACGGTGGTTCCGCCATTCGTCCGGCTGCGAAGCGTATCCAGACAGCGGACGAAGCGAGTAGACGCGCGCGGCGGTGAAAAAGGCATGGCGGCACCGTCTCAAGCGACCGCTGCCCGCTCAGAGGAGTCAAGCCCTTCGTCGTGCTTTGCGTGGCTTGTTAGTCCCAAACTGACGCTTTTATTCGCTTTAGGTTTGTGTCTGAAAGCTTCGACGGCGTAGATTTCATGACGATTTGGCACCGTTTCCGAGAGCCGCACTCATTTTCTGGGAGTTGTAGGCTTAGCGAGTGCCTCTGTTGCTGGAATTTGGCCTCGGAGATTTGCGATAGCTCAAGTGCTAGCAAGTCAAAGAAGCCGTGCGAAAAAGTGGGTGAAAACAAAAAGTTGTGCTTGTTGCCAGAGCTATAATGGTACCCGCGGCTTAAGGTGCTGTGTTAGACCGCCCTAATCAAAATGGGAAGAAGAGCTTGGGATTTTCCGTCCATGAGGTCCGCGGACGCGGCACGGATGTCACAAATCCATGACGCGGGGTCACGTGATGCGCCGTCCGCCGCATATAAGACGGATTTAGTCCATCGCGTGGATGCATGCTAACGAACCTCGAATCTTCGTGCGGGAACCCGTCCACGCGACGAAAGAGCACCGCGCACGGTGCTCACTACGCCTGTGCGCACTCTTTGCAGTCGCAAGCTCTATTGTACCCTTTAACTGCGGGCCGTTGTTTGCAGGCCCACGTTTTCTTTTTAGATTTTGCGAAGGCGTTTGGTACAATAGCACATGAAAGATTAATACTAAAGCTTAGCCATTTAAACATATATCTCAATATTCTAGAAGGCGTTAAATCATTCTGACAAACTGCTCTGAAGCCCTTCTGATTAAAAAGAAAATATCTAGCCCGCTTCCGGTGACCTCAAGCGTGCCACAAAGCTCCATCCTTGGGCCCCTTTTGTTATTAATTTATAGTAATGGATTGCCTTGAACAGTGTCAGCTAACATCAGAATGTTTGTTGCCGACGACGTCATTTATACAACTATAAATAACCCTTCCGACCAACAAGCTTTACAGACTGGTCTTAACCACGAACAAGACTAGCGCTACCAATGGCTAATGACGCTAAATCCTAACCAATATAAATCTGCAATTTTGGTGCTCTGGTCGAGGGCGTTAACTCGTTTACATATTTGGGAGTCACCTTGTGCAGTGACCTGTCGGGCGCACTCATATTACATCGTAGCATCGGCCAACGAAACACTAGGATTCCTAAAACGCAACCTCCATCATGCCCCCCATAAACGTAATATACTAGCCTATAAATCGCTGGTCAGACCAAAGCTCCAGTACACACCCCCATCTGTAGCTCACAACAGTCCTACCTCGCGTCTGCCCCGGAAGCAGTCCAAAACCGTGCAGATAGATTCATCCATTCCACCTATCATTATCAAGTTAGCCTATCATCATTGAAAGCAGAATCGGGGTTATCTAATCTCTGTCTGAGCCGTTGCATTGCCACGAGGTCTTTATTCCACAAATTTTTAAACACAAAAGTGTTTTATGCCGGGGTCCACCACGGCGCCACTGACGTATTTCCGTCACGGATATGACGTTGTAAAACATATACTAGCAGACTGCAAAGAGAAAAAAAAACTAGAAGAAAAAGTTCCGTCGCTGGGCGTCAACCTACGACCTCTCGCTCCGCAGCGCGCGGCGCGAAACCACTAAGCCATAGAGCATACGTTCTCCAGCTTACTAACGGGGAGCTATTTGTATACACCATATACCGTTCGCGGTCCTCAGAGCTCGTCGATTTCAACGCGTTTTCGTCTCTACTAGCGGAGTGACGCGAAGGGGCGCGCTCTAAATGTCGTCGCCCCTTTCGTTACGAAGCCCGCGCGCCTTCACTGGGCGTGGTTGCTTGCTCCAGTGCCGTACCCAGGAATTTTTTTCGGGGGGTGTTTTTCGGTAGAACGGCTAACATTGGCAACTGGTGGTCGATGTGAAGGCGTGTAAATAATGTAGTGTCACCCGAAAAGTTAAAGCATTAAAAAAATTCGGGGGGGTGTCAGAACCCCCCTCATCCCCCCCTCTAGTCACGGCCCTGGTGATTGGGGCATTGGGGAGCAGTGGCGTGCCAACTCTTTCGCGAGTGGGGGGCAAACTTACCTCACTTGTCGGCCAATATATATATATATATATATATATATATATTATGAAGGGTCTGGCTTCGGTTGCTGTAGAACAAATAGGAGAAATATATATATACGCTTCTACAAAACTGTTTATTGGTGACGTTTCGATCGGAGACCGAACTTCATCAAGACCTCTCAAGATCTATATATATATATATACGTAGATTATGAAGAGTCTGGCTTCGGTTGCCGTAGAACAAAATAGGAAAAATATATATACGCTTCTAAAAAACTGTTTATTGGTGACGTTTCGATCGGAGACCGATCTTCATCAAGACGTCTTGATGAAGATCGGTCTCCGTCGAAACGTCATAATAAACAGTTTTTTAAACGTATATATATTTTTCCTATATATATATATAGAGAGAGAGAGATCTTCATCTCTCTCTCTCTCTATATATATATATATATATATATATATATATATATAGAGAGAGAGAGAGAGAGAGAGAGGGAGCGAGAAACTTCAAGATTACTGCAATATAGCAAACAAAAGAAATATTTATTTTCTCCTAACATTTTCGGCTAGCGGTCTGCCTTCTTCCGAGGATGTAAGTGAACTGGCACAACGCGCAGCAGAGGGGCGCTCACCCAATTTGGGGGGCCAAAAGGGAACATTAAAAAAAAGAAAACCGAGAGAAAGAACTAATGAAGGAAGCGACAGCGATAATTGCTTAGCTGGCGTGTTCCTCAGCGAGGAAAACAAAAGCTGAAAGAAAGAAGTAAAGACGGAGAGCGACGGGAAGCGGAGGGGTTATACGTGTATTGTCTACGAGGGAAGAAGTACGGCCTGAGCAAGCGACCAAGAAAAAGGGGAAAATAGAAGAACTGCCGCTTCTACCTAACCATCTAAACTTGAACTCCATATGTGCGCTGACTGCTTCAACCGATTCCCACATTGCATGGGATCTGCCGTATTTCAACACGAAAGTATTTTATGCAGGGGTGCACCAAGACTTAAGTGACGTATTTCCGTCACGGAAACGACGTCGAAAAAAATATTCCTCTCAGCCTTTTCGCCTGTCCGACTGTGACGCAATGAGCGGTGGTGGTGGTAATTCATGATTACTGCGGCCTCCACGATTAGCACCTGCAACGCGTGTTGCTACGCAACCGCCTCATTCGGCGCGTTTCCAATACTAGTGCAATTTTGTCAATGCCTTAACACACTGCGAGATGGTGACCTTAGCACAAGCGTCGGTCTCGCTCATAGCATCCATCCAAACTAAAAATAGCTCTGCGACGTGCGCCTGCCTCACCTGGATGTAATACCGCGTTCCTCGCTTACGCTCGCCCCGAAAAAAATGGCGGCCGGGCTACAGGGGCGACACGACGCGCTTAGCGTTGCCCTCTAGTCCGAACCGTGGTGTTCAATCACACTTTAACATGCCGCGGGATGGCGACCTTGGCCCAATTTCTGCGTCTAACATGTGACGCTCTTCTGGCTATCACACCTCTTTCTGTGATTGCGCTCTGCCCGCTTACATCTACAGCTACCACAATGGTTTGTTTAATAATTAATCATGGACGTTAGTCGACGGGATGGAGATGTGCCACCAAGTGTCAACGATGGTGCATCCACGTTAAAAGGTGCTATGGCTGCCAAATCCCAAACAGCACATTCATGTGCTGAACAATACATAAAACGTTTGGAATAGCCTGAGAGCATCTCCCAAACGTAATTCAAGTAGGCTGCCCGCCGTTCACATTGGTAGCGGCTAGTTATAGCAGCTGGTGAGATGGATTCCCGTGAGTATATAGTATATCGACAGGGCCATAGTAAAAGCTAGTAGGATGCTTTACTTTATTCGCAGGAATTTCCAACAGGCGACGCGCGAAATCAAGGAAACTTTATATTTTTTGCAAGTCCCGTCTATACTGGATTATGCATGCGTAATGGGGGGATCTCCACCAAGACAATCTTATAACTAGAATAGAAAGACTTCAGATCTTATAACTAGAATATAAAGACTTCAGAACCAAGCGGCAATGTTTGTTTTAAATAATTATAGCCCCTACGCCAGCGTTTCCCAAATGAAGGCCACTTTGGGATGGGATCTGCTCTGTCTACGCAGGCGGAAACTACGGCTTAAACTGTTGCACCAGATATATAACTCTAACACAGGTATCAATTGTCATAGCTACCTTGTTGAACCACACTACACATCCCCTCGCTGTGATAACAGCAAAAAGTTTTCTACTTTTAAACGCAGATCCAACACTTTTTTCTACTCGTTCTTTCCTAAAACTATAAGAGATTGGCACAGTTTAACACACAACTTAGTAAATATAACAAATAACGATTAATTTTTTTCTATGTTGTGAAAGCTGTTCTTGCATTAACAAATGTATGTACTACGGCGCGTATTGAAAATGTACTTGTTGATCTATACTCATGTTACTTCTGATAATGTTACAGGGATTTTTGTATATGTGTGTATATATCTCTGCTACGCGTTCCTTTGTAATGGTTATGTTTTTGTTCCCTCTCCCCCTTTTACGTAATGCCTATATGGCGATGGAGGTAATCTGTAAATGAATAAATAAAATAAATATTTTCAATTGCAGCATAACGACGTTTAGCTGTTTCTGCGCGTATACAACTCTGTGAGCTCCTTCCTCCTTGCTGAGAGAGAGAGGGAGAGAGAGAAATAAGCATCGCTGCGCGTGTGTGCTTCTTTGCGATCCGAGTAGAATTTTGAGCTGTACAAGTCAATTCAAGTTGAATGAACACCAACGAGCCCGGCTGTTAATTAAGTCTTCTTAGTCTAAAAAGCCACGGACCTTCACCATCTCCATGGTCCGGTGGATCAAGTTGCGGGGCAAGCTTAAAAGCCGAGTTTCCACTGTGCTCGAGTCCACTGCTTTATTCTTCGCCTTATTGGAAGCTGCCGCCTTCGCTGCAAGCTGCCATAACCAAGGCAGATCAGGTTCATCGGAGACTAAAGCGGAAACCTTTTTTGGCGCTTCCAGTACGGCGGAACTAACGCATTAAAAAAAAACTTCGTCACACTCATCGGCTCACAGCAGCTTCGACAGAGCAGCGGTGATGCTATTCCTTTTCGATGAGAGAAAACGATTTTCCTGAAGCAGGAAGCGGTTTCATCGGTCCATAAAACGTTTGCTCGTTCCCACCCGTATTTGCATCGTCGATTATTTAAATTTCAGGCCAAGTACGGCAGAAAAAAAGCATGAACGTGTGATCTATTGTTGTAGAGCCCCTGCTCAGCGCTAGCCTGCTCTGCAATGCTACAGCACAAGACGCGAAAGCGTCGCATCGGCGGCCCGCACCGCAAAGAGCCTACAAGGAGAATCTTCAGAGATGTGTAGGAAAAATATCATTATATAAGGACGTGATTACTGCGGGGAAGGAAAACTTCACCTCAGTTGTTGGTTTCCCACTGTGCAGACGACAGTGACCACTGTGGAAAGTCGGGGAGCTCAGCCCCCCTAACTTTTTTCAGTGGATAGGCTTGCGCCCCCCTTGCACCCCCGGCAGATGCGCCTATGTTGGGGCGCTTTGTACAGTCGCGGCCACTGTTAGATGCAAGACTCGAATGAGCACCTTTCTTATTGCTGGCCCACTAACTGCAAGTGGATGGGGTGGTGGTTGTGGTAAACATTTATTAAACAGAGAGGTTGTAAGGGGAAATCAGCCCCTAGTGGGTCAGCTCCCTTACAGCACAAGGTGGAGTCCCTAGTCAGGGACCCCCCATTGGTCGTGGCCGCTGTCCTGGCACGCCGGACCATGGCTTGTTGGGCCGGAAGGTCCTGGCAGCCGAGCAGGGCCGCCTCCCAGTCCTCTCGAGTTGGGTTGGGGTTCGGGGGTAAAGAAGGATTGAGCTGGCATGCCCATACCATGTGGTAGGTGTCAGCCACCTCCGCACAGTACTGGCAGAGGCCGGAAAAGGAAGAGTCAAAGTGCTTAAGCACTGCCGGGCACAGTAGCGTATTGGTGAACAGTCGGAGAATTCTCTCGTCCGCCTTCCTGAGTCCTTTGCAGGGCGCAGGAAAGCGGCGGTGGGAGTCCCGACAATGGGTAAGTATCTCTCTAAAAGTCAGGAGAGGAGCGTTCTCTTCTGGATCACAGGGGTCATCGTTGGGCGAGGCAGTGGCCCGGGGAATGAGTGCGCGGGCGGCAGCGTGCGCCGCCTCATTGCCTACGAGGCCCTGATGGCCAGGGGTCTAGATTAGTGAGCGGGGAGAGGGGTAACCTTCCCGCGGACAGGATTTAAGAATTTTGGCAGCTAGGTGTGAGATCCGTCCCAGTTTAAAATTTTGGCAGGCTCCTCGGGAAGGTCTGATGTTATAATTTCAGAATTGTCATTGGAGATAGCTAGGGCTATGGCCACCTCTTCATTATAGGTAGCATTGGGTGCGCGGAAGGAGAGACCACCCACCTACCTGTCTTGGTGGACTACGGCGGCCGTATACCAACCCCCGCGGTAAGCGCCGGCGATGTCCGTATAAAATACGTTTTGTTTAGAGCCGTATTGGCGCCGTAGAGCAAGAGCCCGCGCCTCTCGACGGCCAGCGTGCGACTCACGGGACATATTGGTGGGGAGGGGGTCGAACATGGATCGCTTACTTCCAATGTTCGGGCACTCGTACCCGCTCCTCTGTGTGAAATTCATGTCTGATGTGTAGGCGATCTAGGAGTCGTCTGCCTGACGGGGTCTGCGCCAGGCGGGTGTATTGGTTTGTTAAGTGAGCCTCCCGGAGCTCCCGATAGGTGTTTACCACTCCCAAGGCAAGAAGACTTGAATTGGAAGTAGTGATCGGGAGGTCTAGGGCTCGCTTGACGATTTTACGGAGGGTGACGTCCAAAGAATCTTCATCATGCTTCCGTAAGTGCAGGTACGGATTCGCATACAAGATGCGACTAGTCACAAAAGCATGTGCGAGACGAAGCGCGTCCTTGCTTTTGAGACCCCCCGGCTTGTTGGGAGACCCGGCGGACCATGCGGCCCACCTGTTCTCCAACCTTACGGAGCTTGTGTAGTGTTGTCTCGACCCTGCGGTGTTTGTGGATGTAGAGTCTAAGGACACGGATCTCCTGTGCCTTGTTAATAGGTCCACTGCTCAGGGAAATGTTAATGGACGAAGTGCATTTCGGCGTGGGCCGAATGTGCACGAATTCAGACTTCTGTGGGGAACATTGGAGGCCGCAGTATGCCGCATATTCGTCCACTATATGGGCTGCGGTTTGGAGGCTGTCCTCCATGTTGCCCAGGCTTCCCTCTGTGGCCCACAGGGTGATGTCGTCGGCATAAAGCGCATGCTTTACCCCGTCGACAGCAGCCAAGCGGGCCGGGAGCTGCGCCATAGCTAAGTTAAAAAGCAGAGTTGACAACACAGCGCCCTGTGGTGTGCCTCGCGTGCCCAGTGGATAGGGGCCATATTCCTGATCTTGGATGCGAATGTACGCAGCTCGGTCAGTAAGAAAATTGCGGATGTAGTTGAAGGCACGCTCGCCGCAGTTAGTGGCACTCAGGTGAGCTAGGATGACTTCGTGCTTGACGTTATCGAAGGCTCCCTTAAGGTCAAGCGCTCGAATGATCTTGTCGCTGTGAGGGTGTTCTACGGAATTAAGTACTTCGTGGTGTAGTTGTAGGAGTATATCCTGCGAAGATTTCTTGGGTCTGAAGCCGTACATAGAGTCAGCGAATATGTGGCGCTCTTCCAAGTAGGAAGAGAGACGATTCCTAACGGCAGTTTCCATTAGCTTCCCCGCGCAAGAAGAGAAATGGGTCTCAGATTCTCAGTGTTTATGGATTTCTCTAGCTTTGGTATAAAGGTTACTAGAGACGTTTTCCAATCTAGGGGGAGGGGTGTTTTTCCGGACCAGATGGCATTAATGTAATCGAGAAGCGACTGCTGCGCTGTATCGGGTAGATTTGCTAGGAGTTTGACAGTGGGTTTGTCTCACCCGGGAGCCGTACCCCGCCTAATTTTCGCTAGAGCGGCGCGAAGGTCCGTGTAACTTGGAAAGGAGCATCCAGTGCCGAGTTCTCCCTGCCTGCATAGTGATACTCGGGGCCCCGTGGGTCCTGCTGAGTGCGAAGATATTGGTCCCGGAGTGAGAGGGCTAATTGTGTTGTGGAGCCGTGGAAATTGTGAAAGGCTCGGTGTAGATGTTTTTGTGTTTCGCCTCGCGTTTGAGCGGGTATGAATGAGACTGCGGAAGAATCTCCATGTATTGCGGCAGGACATTTGCCTGCCAGCAGTATTACAGCGATCTACCCAATTTGAGTCGGCGAGCTGGGCAGCGTATTCGGCCGCCTTCTGGGTGAGATCCAGTATCCGCAAGCGGAGTTTGCGGTTGTGTTTTTGCCGGCGCCATCGCTTTGTGAGGCTGCGACGAGCCTCCCAAAGATTAATGAGGTGGTTATCTACATCCGGATGACTGTCCGTGAGTTGTATTGTGGTCTCGTGCTGTCTTAGTTTTTGGAGCATAGATTGGGCCCTCTGGGAATAACCGCTCTGTAGGGTGGGAGAGGCAGGTGCGGACTGCCGGAAGGCTTCCCAGTCGGGTAGGTGAGCCTGTGCGATGAGGCGTTGTAGGGGTCGTGTGGAGAATGTAGTGTTGAGAATGCAACGTGCGCTTTACTAGTTTGTCGGAAAGAGTCTGAGCTGTCAACCACCAGTAGCCTTATGCAAATATAAGCCCTTGTTTTTATGCAAGAAAATGAAATCTAGACATGCTCTGCGTGCAAGTGTTCCCTTCAACAGTGGCCGTGCCTGTACGTCTTGTGCTTCCACCGGCAAGATTGTTTTGAAGCTATACGGGTGAGAGAGCGCGCGAAGGTCACTTCGCTCACCGCAGCAGCTGCGTTTACGAAAGGAGTGCGCTGCTCACACGCGAAGTAACAATTGTGACAGTTGTTCGCGCTCATCCTGTGTATACTTGTGCGTTTGTTTCGTGCGCCTTTCTTTGCGTTTGAGCAGCGCGCGTCGAGCTGTGACACTTCGTGCTAGTCTTGTGTATGCTAATTTCGTACGTCCTTTCTGCTTGAGGTTCGCTCTGCATCTTTCGAGCTGCTTGCCGTTCTTCGCGTGAAATTACGATTTGTTGTTGTAGCACTCATTCCTTCGCCTTCGCGGCGAAACAATGCACAATAAACACACAATTACCTCCATGAAGACACATTTCACTTTCGTGTTATACCGATTCCGTTGACACAGGGATCAGCCATGTTTTTTTACAGTGATCTCGGCCATTGACCTTATATCGTTCACCTTACCCAAATACCTCATCACGGCGGACATAAAATACAGGTGTCACCCCCCACGCGCTCGCATCGGTACATTTGCGTCGTCATTTTTTGCCCGCACATCCAACAGATTGGAACAGCCTTTCCCACAACATTGCAGCTATCACTATTCCATCAAACTTTTCTAGACAACCCAATTGGAAAAACACAAATGGTGGTCATGGTGGAAACCACCATCCACCATTATAGTGGATTAATGTAGTGGGTAGATGGTGGATGGATAGTGGATAGTGGATGGACGATAGCCTAGATCGGTAGAAAGTCTGTTGTGTACAAGGTACGTGGCAGGTAAGAAATGGCGGGCATATTTGTCAGTGAATTATTTTTCTTTCAAAGCTCTTTCTGTTACGACTGAAAACATATCTTCCTATTACACAAGGCGCACAAGTTAAGCACAGAAAACAAATTGTTGACTTTTGTTCCAAATGTTTTATCAGACGAAACAGGCACAATAATACACTTTGTGCACCAAGGAACAAACAGCCTGGCTCAGGGAATAACATTATTCACTTTTCTACATTTTTTCGTGTTGAGCTTACTCCTTTGCCTATACCAGCAGCTTCTGCAGAAAACCCCAGTAGAAAACCTTCCGAACAGCAGTAGTCCCTGGGTGGCTCTATTTGAAACGACTACAAGGAAATTAATTTCCCCAAGAACCCGAAAAGCATTTAAAAACATCATTAAACAATAGAAATGCTTTGTTTAAATAACCAACATATTGGTGCGCCTTAAGTATACTGCTTCTTTCGCACAATGAAATACAGATCGTGAGTCTTTGTTGTAGGCCTGGCACGTTTTTGGGTAGTTCGTTCATAGGTATAGCAGACACGTTTAATCTGGGTGATGGGAACACGTTAGAACACAGAAATAAGCACACACACGAAGCGCACGGTGTCTGTGTTTTCAGCGCTTTATGTGTTTCTATGTTTTAGCGTGTTGTCTTCGCATAGTTTAAACGTGTTTTTCATAACACGGTATAATCGGACTACAAATCACTACAGCTGGTCAGCTATTACCGTCTGTTATTATAATTTTTTTTTAACAAGCTGACGTAGACGGAGTAGTGTAGGCATTCCGTGCCGGGACAATTACTTGCCCTCGCAACAGGCCGGCAGCGTTAGCTTGACGGCAGCTCTTGAAATAAATGTCGTGAAAACAAGCAGGTTATTTTTGTGGTCAAATATTCTTCCCCTCGCAAAATAAAAACGCAATCAGCTAGCCGCAGCCGAGCAAGGAAAAAAAACATAACAAAACCACAGCGTAAAATTTCATACATTGCAGCGGCAAATCAAATCCACAGTGAACGATGCCGAAAGCTGGCCAACGGGCATACACAGCCGACCAGTTTGTGCTCGCGCTGCTCTGCCGGCCCCCCTCAACCCCCCCCCCCCACCGCACTCAGAGCACTCAGCACCGCGGTATTCAATATCCATAGGCTATAACTCATACAGCAATAATAATGCATACCATGCACAGAATTTCACTCACAGCCACCTACCTTTCTCAAAAAAGTATGCTGGCAGCGTACACTTGCGACGACCGCCAGTCTTCAAGTGGTGTGACGAGTCGGCAGCGGCTGACAACCCCGTTTGCGGGCATGCGTCGGTCTAGAGGCAATTTGGTGAGTTCCCCGATGTGGATGAACTGACTCGTCGATTCTCCATGCGACAGAGCGCGATGCGAGAGAAACTATTCCGGCGCTGTTCATCGATGATGCGCGGAAGCATTTGAAGACGGTGTATTCAAAGACTAAACACGTTTATCATCAGCAAAGCAATCGTACTTGGGAAGCCGGCGGCTGCTGATCACTCAGTTTGCGCATACCGCACATCATATTCATTCGAGAAGTTCCGTCTAAGTCAATGACCGCAACATAAAACACACAACAACGCCCCGCACAAAAATGAACCGCATCAGCACAAAGACGATCATCACGCCATGACCACGTAGTAGCAGCGTGGCGCCATGTCCGGAAAGAAAAAAATGTGAGAGGACGACTGCGGCGATCCTTGTGGTCACGGCCGCAGCGCTTATTTCACTTCCGACGCTGTCGGACGTGACGTCATTGCCGCCATGACGCTTTGGCGCAGCTTCTCCAGCATGGTGCAGCATGCCACACCATCATTTTTCTCACCCACGATTCCCTCGCTGCTTTCCAGCATTCGCGCGATGGTGGATAGTGGATGGTGGGACACTACCCACTATTTTGCTGCTACTCTCCACCATCGTCCACTATCATTTCCACCCTGGCCATTTACCGTACACCATGCCACACACCGCTGTCCACTATCAACACCATGATTTCCAGCATACCCAACATTCTTTCCACTATATCCACCATCTTTTCTAGTACCCGATATGGTAGTTTTTCCAATAGGGCATGTAACAAATTTTCTGTACGATTCACGTCACCTCAGTAAGGCCTGTCATTAGGCTGCCTAATGTAACATTTCTTGAGCCTTTGAAAAATTCCTAGATTCAATACAACGATGACAGATCCCTGAAAGAGCTAGAAAACTCCCACATCTATCGGACAAATCTCTGGGTTTGGCATCACTCTA